>JBBPDC010167388.1:0-17595 GCA_037974485.1 Hemigrammopetersius urotaenia | reverse complement strand
TTCCATTCCCTACCTACAGGGGGCAGTCTCTCCCTGGAGCAACTTGGGGTTAAGGGTCTTGCTCAGGATTCGAACCCATGACCTCTTGGTCTAGAGGCAAGTATCCTACCCACTACTCCACCACCACCCATTTCTATCGGAATAGGAATCAGTCAAAGTTTTTTGCATGCCACATGATTTTACCACTTATCCATTTATTTTATAAAGTAAAAATTTTGTGTATAAACACCACACAGTGAAGGGGGGGGGGGGAGGGGGTCTCCCGAAAGTATCAAATCAGGCCAAGCCCATTCATGTTTTAAAGAGAACAGCCTGGTTTTCTTTCAGACCAGATAAGACAAAGAACTATTAAAGCATTCAAATGACTGTTCAGGACCATTGTCTTTACTAAAGAAACCTTGAAGAACCATTTTTAGGCTGTGCATTTTATAAAACCATGTCAAACGTTCTGGTGATCTGCAGGGTTTTAGTATCAGATCAGCTTTAGATTGATGATAAAATTGTACAGATCTTGGTGCTGTGACTTTATGACGCTCGGCTTAACTAGGAGAGCCCCGTTAAAACTCACACTACGGCGTCGATCTCGCAGGCTCCGTGCCGATTCTGGACGTCAAACTTCTCCACCTCCTGCAGTAGGGCGAGAGGAACGCGGGAGGTCTGGACGCAGCATCTTGGAATGTAACCTGCTGTTGAAAACCACAACTGTTATCAACCACTTGCAGCGCCTGTCAGATGCAAGTAAATAATTACTGAAGAACACCATTAACCACTTCATAATGAGCTCTGAAGATCTCCTTGGAGAACGAATGTAATTCATTAGCCACCGCTGTAATTCCAGTATAGAGATCAGAATCATTTTATATACTAATACATTTTGATATTAGTTTTCGATTGTTAATAGCTAATGAATGTATTTAAAGTTAAAGGACAGTCTAGAATGCGACTCTGCATCACCACACAACCAGTTAGTCGGATGTCAGACATGCACTGGTACAGATTTTTATAAAGGAAACTCGTTTTATTTGAAATTTTGACATTTCATTTCTATCTGAGTATAAATCAGTCAAAGTTTTTTGCACACCACACGTTTTTACAACTTATCCATTTATTTTTTATAAACTTTTTATTCTTGTTAAACACTGGAAAATGCAAGAACAACATTCAGAAACAACAAAAGCTGAGAACAGTTTACTGCTCAGATCAGAAGTGGTTTTCTCTATGATCCTCAGTTTACCTTGGACCGAGATGAAGGTGATGCCCAGGAGCAGCAGAAGAACTCTGAGATACATTTGGCCTTTGGTTCTTGGCTCTGACTGATCCGTTATCCAGGCTCCCCCGATGAAGAATCCTGGCCGTCGCGGATTTCACGCCACTTTTGTGAGCGGCTGGAAAAAGCCACACCTCTCAAACAGAAAGTTCAGGAGGCGTCAGCCAACCTTAATGCTGAGTGAAAGATGGTTTTTCCTGTTCAACTCCATCATACATCCAGTATTTATTGTCATTTATGGGAACTCAGACAGTATGTTCACCTGAGACTACGCAGTTGCCAAAAAAAAATCAGTTAATTTCAGGCAAACAAACATAATTTCAATTTAAAGCCTAAATGGAAGCGCTCATAGTGCTCAGGCCTATTTACTTCAGGATAGGAAGTGCATGTCCTAAAGCAGGGGTCCACAAACACTGGGCTGCACAGAAATACATTTTTTTTTAATTATTTATATTTTATTGACATTACATTTACATTATTTAAAGATGCAGTCATTGAACATAAAGTAAAAACCTAATGGAAAAAGAATATATGTAATTAATTATGCACTGAATTGGGGACCACTGTCCTAAAGTATCCAGACATCCCTTCTAATCAGAGAATGCAGCAACTAAAGTGCACTTCCAACTCCTGTTGTGTGAACATGTACTTTATAAACGAACTGACTTTCTCCTTTTTACCCACCAAGCCTCCTTTTAACAGTCTTTCCTTTCATCGCATTAGATTTTTAACCAAGCAGTTATGATGGAGCTCGAGTGGAGTTTGTGATTCAGAACATCAGTACCTGACTTTAAGAATGCTCTCATCCAATAAAATACTCACAGCAATGTTCTAACGCAATGCCTTCACAGAAGAGTATAGGCTGTTATTGCAGCAGAAAAAAGAACCACCCCCCTATTAGTAGCCCTGCAAACTTCGTAAACACCAAACATGACCTTTACATTCACATTCATGAAACATTACGGCTGAAATATATTCACAGTCACTTTATTTACCATCATAATGCACAATTAATGCATCATTTCTGAGTAATAATGGTAAAATAGATGTAAATGTTTACCCCTCCACAATGAATGTGTTTTATACACACATTTTAGGCCAAGAAAAAAAATGGCTCAGGTTGGGTATTTGTCAAAAAAAACCAAAAACATCTAATTATTTTGCTTTTAAAGGAATTAAACACTTCAAATGTCACATTTTCTGTTAACATAACTGTCTATTTTGTCTTTATTAGGATAGGGTGGGTTAAATCCACACCCATCACTACTTCTATCCATTACTGATCGACTACTGAACTCAATTACATACAATAACAGACTCCTAACCACCATTTGTGGTTACTTTACTGTATAGTATTAATACCTGGCATTTGTGTATATTGCATTTCAAATTAAGTTTTTTCTACAGATTTTTTTTTACTGGATTTATTTATATTTACTTTATATTTTATATTGTTCTTGTTTCTGTGCAGTCGTAACAAGCCATTTCACATGGCATCACTAAAGCTTTCCGATTCTAATTCTGAAGAAAAGATTAATAAAAAATGTAAAACATCTCTTTACACGTCTGGTTCCCATCGCCACCACTGAGATCAGTTCAGACTTGATGTTTCTTTAGAACAGCTAATTTTGCACCAAACCTAATCTGGGTGATTTTGTTTACATTTTAATCATTTAAATACGCAGAGCTGTTTAAAAAAAAAAAAAAAGGTGCAATTTAGTTATTCATAAAGTCACAGTAATGGTTGCTTATGCGAAACCACATGGTCTAAATGTAAACAAATTCTACAGTTTGACCTATTTACACCCACTATGTGGTACATGTGTAGGGAACCCTACACATGTACCACATAGTGTAGATGTGTAGATGGTACATGTGAGGGGATATGTAACACCTAAACTACCTGTTAAAACGTTTTTGCAGCCGCTGAGATTTTCTACATTTGCAAGTTCATCACTTAATTTTTACTGAAAATACACAACATTCTTTGCTTACAAATACATTTTCAGTATCTTTACCACTTCAGTCCTTTATTTTTTTATTGTTCATCAACACCAACAGTGTTCGATATTTAACGAGCTATTAAGTGATGAAACGTTTAACGAGTAAAGACTTAAAGATAAAGGACAGTCTAGAATTTGACTCTGCATCAGCACACAAGCAGTTAATATGAGTCAGACCTGCACTGTTACAGATTCTTTCATCTTATGAAACAGTGAGACATAGTGCCAAACTGGATTTATGCATGAGAAAATGTGGCCCTTAAATGTGCTACATATGGTCACCCTCCTTTATTTAGGCTAGAACTGATCTTTTCTGTTGGAATAAAAAGCACCAGAGATGGACGTTTACGAAATCAGATATTTATATATTTATTAAGAATCCCATAACATCACAACATAATTTACAAATTAAATAATTATTTAAAAATGCAACCAAGAAATCAAAATGTAATAAAGTCTAAAATAAAAAAAGCCTAAAATTCCCCATATGGACTTTTTCCAGCTATTTGTTCAACACAGATCATGTTTAACCCCTGCCAGAGCGACTCTGCCGTTCACATTTGAAATAAATAGCAGCAAGAACATCTGTGGACACCGTCCTTCCTTTTAGTTATGAATCTGGAATATATGAAAGAATACAGAGGTTACATTAAAAGCTGCAGGAACACACGGGCAGGTATTGGGATGTTGTGAATGGAGGAGTAACTCTCACCTTTCTTCCTCCAGGGTCCCCATGACTTGCGCGAAGGCACGGCTGTTTGGTCCTGGCCGGCTGAGAACTGCTGCAGATGTGAAGAGACGTGAAACAAGTTTATACAGAGTTTCAACTCTTTACTGCTTTAGTGAAAAACAAAGAGCGATTCTGAGAGCTTCCACCTGCGAGTCTGAACAGGTGGGAGAAGTCGGAGCTGAACCCTGGGGGTCTGTTCTGGAGGCCAAAAAGAGACCTGATATACTGCAACACTAAGGCTGGTCTCATAATTCAGAAACCTTTCAGGCTTAGAAGAATGATAACTGCCGTGTGAAATACTCTATCTATAGTATTTATTCCTTACTACAGCATTGAGTATTTTCTGGTGAGCTCATTTTGAACTTATTTTATATTTTATATTGTTCTCGTCTCTGTGCGTCTGCGCAGTTGGAGCATAAGCAGCGTCCTCTGGGATCGATAACGTTTTCTGATTCTGATTTTCCCTAGTTAACATAAAAGACAGCATAGTTTTCACACCACGATTTTAACATTAATGATTTTGCGTTTTCCCCCGGAATGAACAAACCGTAATGAATAAATCATGTAATTAAAAAGTCCTTATCAGAATAATGTCCTGGTTGTTTTGACACACTCGGGTAATTAAACACATCAGGTTTGAGGGTTGGGGTGCTTGTCAGAACATTTTGTAAAAAAGTGGTGGAATAAGTTTCATATAAAAGCAGTGGCAGTGCCGTACGATGCACCAGCAGGTCCGTAGGAACCTAGTGGAGAAACCCCTTGCCTGTGAACCTGATGATGCAGGTTCAAACCCCCACTTTCTACCATTGCGTTCTTGAGCAAGACACTTAACTCTCAAAAACAGGCCCAAATCACACCTCTGAAGAATCTGTGAACAGTTATAAACATTTTCAAGTCCATTTAGCCATTTTGCCAGCAGATATAAAAACGTTTTTTTCTGCAGGCATTTACATTTACGGCATTCATCAGACGCTTTTATCCAAAGCGACTTCCATTCCCTACCTACAGGGGGCAGTCTCTCCCTGGAGCAACTTGGGGTTAAGGGTCTTGCTCAGGGACCCAGTAGTGGTATGCTGAAGGTAGGATTCGAACCCATGACCTCTTGGTCCGGAGGTCACCCAATTCCAATTGTTTTGGAAACATTCATAAATGTTGCACATTGAGCTTCACAGTTCAAGTAAATTGTCTAAATAGGGCCTATAGTCAGCTTGCCATGGGTCAGGTTTTAGATCTCAGTTGCCATTACTTTGAAATTGAAGCATCCAGAAGCAACAACAGCTCAGGAACAAAAGACAAGACCTTCTGTTTCTGAAATGGGTTCAGATGGCCAAGAGAAGAGTAAAGAGAACAGTGCCAGTGCTTGAATGTTGTCAGAGTTGCAATGGCTAAACCTGCTGAAAACAACCAAGATTAAAACCGCACCTGTTGGATCTCCCTCATGGCCAGCCGGATGGAGGGGTACAGACGGGGGATGGGCCTGCCCTTGTCCATCTCCTCCTCCCTCTTGTGCTCCAGCTCGGCGCCGTCCAGACGCCTGCGTCTGTCCGATACACGCCTCGGCACCGGGGCCTTGTGGGCCTCAGGTCCTGCGTTCTGCCCTGGCGGAAGGAAGAGCCTCTGCAGCTCCAGGTGCACCTGGTCCGGGTCCTCGTAGACATTCTCCTCAGAGTTGGCGCTGCTGCTGTTCTGCATGGCAGGAGCCATCATGGCCTGCAGCTCTTCATAGTCTGGCTCGTGGTCACATTGCTGTTTGACAGCACAGGAGACACATCAACAAACTTGATACAGCCCATAACAGATCTTCTAGAGTAAAACGGGTACTTTCACGTAATCATATTGCTCAAGGAACCCCCCATGATCGGCCGTTTGACCGGACGGATATTTAAAACTCTAGGTGGAGGGTGTTCATCAGAACGTTTTGCAAAATGTGGAGGAAACAGATATACAGAGGCAGTGATGCACGATGCACCAGCAGGTTTGTTTCCTCAAATGAAAACAGGCCAAAGCTCTGCCGTGCCTTTTAAAGATGAGGTGTCACTGGTTTGTCAGTGCAGGAGAAAGGTCACACCAGGGTCTGTGGCTCAGTGACGCTGTCAAAGGACAGCAGCTCTGAGGAGTCTCATTATGAGTATAAGTCTTAAACTCTGCAGTGTGTACGTGTCTGAACCAACAGCATTGTTTTGGTCTGAAATGGTGAGTGTGAGAGATGAGAATGGAATGGAAGCACAAAAGCAACCACAAGATTAATTGCAAAGGAAACTGAGTTTTGAAAAGGAAGCGCTGAGAAGTTCTTTCAAAAACAGACAGTATACACCATGTGTATGATGCAAATTAAGCTTCTACACACATAGCATTGAATGTACTCTGTATAAAATACGCAGAGTATTTCTGCAGAGTTTTTATTTTACTTCATATTGGTTTTGTCTGTGTGTCTGTGCAGTCACAACATACAAAGTTATCGGATTCTGTTTTAGGGACCACCACTCGGTTGTTTATCTTCATTATTTTATGGTACATTCTATTAAACTGTATGACATTTGGTGCAATTATTTAAACATTTTGTCTCATGTGCTTATTTTGACCATACATTGGTACAACATTTTATGTTGCTTTTGTTAGTTTTAAATGCCAAAAGGTAAAATATGTGACCTGACAACCACCTGATCTTTTCATGCTCAATGAGCCAGAACACCAAGCATCTGCTAATCTAAGCGACATGCATTTTATCACTAATACATATTAGACCATTAAAGATCATTAAAACACCAGGATCCCGGATTTTATTAAGCCCAGTCCTGGAAAGTCCAGTGGTGTTTCCCCATTTAAAAACATGTATTTAGTCTATTTTGGGCTTAGTGGAGGTTTGAGAAATGTAGTGTTTTCTCTAAATTCAGAATCCTGAACTGTGATTAAGGATTGATCAGCCAATACCCAACAATAATGATGAGGATGATGCCGCTGATGATGATCCTGAACGCACCTGTCCGCATGGTAACGTGAGAACCTCCATAAAGGGCTTGATGCCCACTTGTGTGTGGTACTGGACCAGATCAGGCAGGGAGGAGTGTGCCCGGTCTTCACCCAGGATCACGTACTTCCCGTTACTCTGCATCTCGATCATGTAGTGCCGACAGCGGTTGGCACCCCTGTGTTTCAAAAAAGTACTTAGCGGAGGAAAGACAAAAAGGGCTGAAACAAGAACAGACACTTTTTCAGGCTATGATTTGATGAGCTTGGCAGCAGTAACATGTTCCGGCTGACAGCACTGAAAGCATTACCTGTATGTAAGTGTATACCCTTCACGACTTTGTCCAACTCTAATCAAAAAGCAGCCAAGAGGCTTGTCAATCAAGAGGTCTTCAGCTTGCCTGGAATAAGAGAATAAAAAAACATTTTCATTAAGAAGGCCAACAGTTTGACAATAACATTTGGGAGGTGAAGTGCAGGCCTGGTGGTGAAAGGTGCCTGGTGGCTGTGGGTTAAAACCTTGTACTTTATTTACTTTTAGATTTGTGTTTTAGAAAATTTCAGATTGTGTTTCAAATGTTTTAGGCTTATTAACTTTACTTTTTATTTATTTTCTGTTTCCAAAAAATCCAGAATTGACTTATTGTCTATAATGTTTGGACGGTCAAAAGGAGCGGTTCAGGATACATTTCACTGCGTGTTGTACTGGTATGACTATGCATGTGACAAATAAAGAAACTTGAATCTTGGAGGTACCGTCCCCAAAACACCCCAGGCGTCATCGTCACCTGAACTCTGCTTAGCTCAAGTGTGAGGGTTAAGTGCAGAGAACAATTTCACACTCTTCACACTTTGTGCTGTGCCATGGTGTGTTAATGCATGGTGTGTTAATGCATGACAAATGAACATTTTACATTTTAAATCAGTGCAAAATATGTAAATGGGGATTTGGACGATGCTCTTATCCAGAGTTACAGGGACAGTCCCCCTGGACAGGGTTGAGAGTCTTGCTCAAGGAGAAACTGGGGGTTTGAATCTGTGACTTTTGTGGTCATCAGGTTCACAGGCAAGTGTTTAAGCCAATAGGCTCCTACCATATAAAAACAAACAAACAGACAAACCTCCGAGTGATCATGCCGTGGAACCAACAAGGGAACGTTCCGTTTCGGGCCACTTTGCGGGCTTGAGTCTCTTTGAACCAGCGGATGGTGTTGCTCCTCCTCTTTCGTTTCTCCTTGACTCGCTCCTCATCCTCCGGCTGACCCAACAGTTTCGTCAGGTCACTGCCCTCCTTCAGGTCGTTATCAAACGGAGTGGCCTGCGCAAGACTCGAGGAGGTTAATGATGGAAAATTGGTTTTCACAACTGACGCTTATTCAAAGAAAACCACTTCCTCCAAGTGGTTCACCAGCCACTACTTGGCTGTTTGACACCCGAAATGGTCTCACAAGCAAGTGTCCGTAAACAAGTGTGAATTATTTACCTAAGAGAGGTGAAACTGTGCGAAGATTAATTAGCTAGGAAAGAAATTGTCCGCAGGCTAATCGATTATGTCACTTTTCCACTGACGCACTGCCTTCTCACGAACAAATGTTTTTCCGTTGTAGATAAAGCGAGCCGTACCCAAGCCGCTCGACGGCCCAGAGCTGAACTGACTGTATCGCTGCTTTCTGATTGGTCGAAATGTCATCACAACATGGAAAGAGGCCACTGTCTTTTACTGCCCATGCAAAAAAAAACATCAACGGTGATACAAACCAACAACTGATTCGACAAAGTATAAGAACGACTGTATGTTTGGACTGAAGATGAATTTCAGTGGGAGTTTCTATTAACACTAACACATTTTTCTTTAACACTACAAGAAACATGAAGGTGATCCAGGACATCGCTAACAAGTTTGCTGGGTTCGGTTTTCATCACACGGATAAAGAATGCAGAGAGAAAAAAACGAACTAAAACAAGACTATAAATAACAAAAGCAGCTCTGACAGAAAAAACTTTCTACTGGTTCGACTCCATCGATGTGGGAGGCACAGCATGGTTCAGTATATTTCAGAATATCTGAGGAGATCTGATGAGGATAATTGTCCAGCAAATAAGAATTTCAAGGGGAAATAGGAGCGACGGTCCCAAGAGACGCACAATAATAACTTTGTATGACTGAATTGTGATGTTTTAAAGCTGGCCACCAAAATAGGGGGTGAAAGCCATCTAATGTGCTAAGTGGGCCTTGGCAACATGCCGTGATAGATAGGTGGGCCTTAATGTTGAAATGGTTAAGAACCCTTGTTCTAAGGGTTAATGGCAGGAATGGACTCTCACCTCAAACATATTCTTGCGTGGTTGGGCTCTGGGTGCTTCGGTGAAAATAGACCGAGGTCTGGGCTCAGGCTTCATCTTTCTGGGCATAGGAACTGGAGGAGAAACTGGTCCTGAGGGAACATATGTGAAACACTTTCGTTTCTCAACTTAGGGACAGAGTTGGGCAATGAGAGAAACAACAAAAAAGCATGAGTAAACTGACCACGGCCTTTGGGATGATACAGGTTTGGTGAAAAGCTAAGTTAGAAAAAGCAGGAAAGGAAAAATAGTAACAGCAGAGATTTTTGTTGTCTCACTCTTGTTCTCCTGCTCCATTAGCAGACGCCTCTTCTTCTTCTCCTCCTCCTCCTCCAGAAGTTGCTGCTGCTGTCTCCTCGTCTCCCTCTCTTCTCTCTCTCGCTGTTCTTGCAGTTTCCTCCTCATCTCAGCCCTCAGGGCCAGGAACATCCTCCTGCTTCTGATCGCACGATAATCTAGGGACCACAGGATTAAAGATTAAAACCAAAAGATCTTCCCCTGGTCCTTGTTAAGTCAGTCAGTCAGTTCACACTCACAGTGTTAGCATCAACTGTGTGGCAGGATGGTGAGAACTTACACCTCTCCGTGACTGGAATACGTGAACGTGCTCGGAGGAGAGAACCTGCGGCTATTCTCGTCATGATCACGAAATGTTTGCAAATGATTAACTATGCCAAAAATAAACAAAAATGATCGCATTTAACAATTTACTGGTAACATTTTTTGCAAGTATTCACATTATAAACCAAAAATGGACAAACGGGCTGATTCCCTTTTGAAGATCAACAAGGATTTATTAAATGATAAGTAATAGAGCATAATTTACTGTTATTTTTTGCCAGGTTTTGTAAGATACGATCACCTTTGAAAAATCATTTTTTAGCCAAAAAATTTGATTTAGTTTTTATTTTACTCAAACTTTTTTATTTTATTTTACTCAAGCAGCGTATACGGAGTACAGACCGGTACAGAGAACATTAGGAATGTCCCCAGACTTCAGAAGAACTAAGCCAGCTTAGTGACACGCTGTAATTCTGTTCTTCATTGTTGGATGTTTCTTTTGAAGAACATCCAACACGAATGAATAAACAAAAGGTCTGACTTTGAGTCTAAAGACATATGTAAGGATAAAACCTTTGTTTCAGGTTCAATCATGCCCTTTCGTGAGTGTGTTTTCCCCCCAGATTCGCCCGTGCGCTAATGTACCCCTCTGACGAGCCTCAGGCACAAACGATAGAAGATGATTCACAGCAGATCTCGGAGTTGGCAGGAGAGCTTTTGTGAGAAACGGCTGCAGTTCTGATGTGCGATTACTGAACGGCTAAAACAAACACCAGGTTAATTGCCACTCACTCTTCTGAATGACGACAGCTGCCCTCCCCAGCCTCTCCAGCAGACGTGCCAACTCTTCTTGGTGCCAATACTTAAAAAACAACCGGGACGACCTGAAAGAGATAAGGAAGACGCCCACATCCTTCAACGAGCTTCACATGTCCCTGGGAACGAATTGTCCCATCAGGGCCGATTTCACGGAAACGTGGAGACTGAATTAACGAACATGAGAAGCATTAATCTTAAATGCCTCAGGGACCCTGTCTGCAGTGGAACTTGATGGCTATTAAAGTTGATGGCTATTAAATCCATTTCATTCATCATTATGTCCCACAGGCTGCTTTACGATGCTTTAAGGTGTGAGGGCGTGTAAAAGTGAAACCTACCCGCACTTCCAGCCACGCAGCTCTGTGGTATTGAGGATGGATATGCAGCTGATTGAATAAAAGAGAGAAAACACACTCGTCAGTTCAAATACAAATGTACAGAACTGTGCAGAGCTGAATCAAAAGCAAGATCTCATTTCTTGATATTTTGCTCTGAATCACCTGTGGGGCCAAAACTACTATTTTATGTCTGCAGCCTGTTGCAGTAAATATTTGTTCCAGTTTCTTTCATTTAATCTACCCATATGCTGAGGATAAGACAGTCTGGCAAAGTGTCTAGAGATACAAGGAGTTCTAGATAAAGGAGCTCCGCCCACTCAGCATTCAGCAGCACCAGTATACTGATCAGCACCTGATCATCTGGAATAATCTGCTCCTGGTTCTTCACTGGTTCAGGTTTTAAGTTAGATTACTTTGTTCTGCTTGAATGATTCATACGTAGGTCACAAAGAAAAACAAAGAAAAGAAAAATGTTCCTCTAAGATTGTTTAGGTTCTGGGAATGGACTGAAAATGAGAGACTCTGAAAGTCCGTCAGGAAGCCTGGAGAACTGTTCCTTAAGACCACATTATAAACACAAGAAAGTCTGGATCTTTAGAAGCAACATATGTTGAAACGAGGGCTCAAGACTTTAGTACAGTGCTGTATGTACTTGCATTAGCAACAATAGATGTGACTCGTCAGTGTTTGATGTTTTGTCCCCACCTTTCTTTGTCCAAAGGAAGATCCGGTTTTAGCAGCAGGATGTTGTACCTGATGGACAAAAAGGGCTTTTAGCTGAAAACAAACCCCTGACTTTCACTTTTGCACTTAAAACCCAACATAGGTCTTACCTCTGTGCAAACTCCTTAAAAAACGGCCGCCAGGAGAAGCCTTCCCTTCGGATACGGATCGTCTCCAGCAGGCCGTTGTACCTCAGCTATGAGAAGAAAAAAAATCCCCCAAAAGAAGTCATGATGTGTAGTGGCAGGGCAGAACAGAACATCATCTCATTTTCTCAATCATCTTTTCTCCAGCTGCACACCAGGTGGCGCTGCACTGCTTTTCCTGCCACTTTGGGGACTGAGACACATTCTGCCCACGTCATGTGATGTAAGAAAGTCATACACAAACAGGTTTAAAGGTCATCTCGTGTAGCAAAATAGAACAAAATCTGCGAGAATTTATAGAAAGACCTGTTGAGAGGCTGAGATGCACACACACTGCCCATCAAAAGTTTGGGGACGACCAGCTTTTCAATATTAAATATTTCATAAATGAAATTATGAATTAATTACTTAATGTTAAAATCATGTTTTAAATTTTTTATTAAACATTGTATTCAAGTATTGTATTCTGCTTTGATGATTCCACACGGTAGGGCTGGGTTTTCAGCAGGGCTGGTCCAGTTCATACCAGTACGCCCAGTCTTCAGTACTGATCACTGAATCATACTTTCTTCGAAACTGGCTTTATAACTACCAAAACTGGGTGTGGCTTCAATTAGAATGTGATTTTTTTTTATAAACCACAGCACATTTTAGGCTAATCTAGAACCTTTAACATCAATAACACGCATGTGGAATCCAGTGCAGACCGCCAAATAAGCAGACGTTTAAACGCGTGTTTATTTGCTTCCTGACTGCTTATTCATAGTGAATGGTTCTGAATAACCTTTTCAACACATTTTACATTTTTGCAGATGCTTTTATCCAAAGCGACTTCCATTCCCTACCTACAGGGGACAGTCTCTCCCTGGAGCAACTTGTTAAGGGTCTTGCTCAGGAACCCAGTGGTGGTGCTGAAAGTAGGATTCGAACCCACGACCTCTTAGACCGGAGGCAAGTATCCTACCCACTGAGCTACCTCCACCCCCACCCCTCAATATCTTGAGATTTTGATACCCAGCCCTAATAATCAGCACTCAAAAAGTGTTCAATGTGCTTCTATTAATAATAATAGTTTGGGAAAAAAGGTCAGATCCTTGCTCTTCATACCAAAGAAGATATTTTAAAATGTGAAGCCAAAGGATCTGCAATACATTTTTAATGTAAAAAAACAAAAACAAAAACACATTAAAGCCAGTGGGAGACAGAAGCCACTGAAATTGCAATAAAAGCCTCATTTAAAAGGAACGGGTCGAGGTTTTGGGTTAAAAAGCAATATTTCATTCTTACCTAAAACACAACATGGAAAAATATTACAACAATTTCAACAGAGGGCAAGGTCTCCCCAAACCTCTGACATGCAGTGGATTTCAATGACGATCAGAATTACAGAAACTGTGCATTTAATGACGAGTTTCAGGTGCGTTTAGACAAGAGACCTACTTTATTATTTATGCAAAATGTCAAATGTTGTCAGAAACGTATACGTGAGTCTGTTTAGGATTATGTAACTCCATGTAGCTTGAGGCAAGCTTGCAATTCAGGTATGCAATTTACACAATACCAAACTGGTGACTACATGTTTCCATTACTCTTAGCTCCACTGTAAAAATAAAGAACCACAATGTAGACCTTGAATGAGCAACTATAATTTAGGCTAAGGGGAACGTGGTGTACATTTGAATTCATATCTTTGAGATACAGGGGTCCAACAACTTATAGCCAGAGCTCAGAGCAGGAAAGAATGGGGGCATGTTTGGACCATCAGTGAAGCCAATGGGAAAATCACAGGGATGGAAAGTGACTGTTCTCTTTAAGGTCCTGCCACGAAAAAGCAACCCACCAAATAGGGGCTCTGATTCAGCAAAGGGGAAGCACATGTGGCCCACCTGATCCATGACCAGCTTACTGTCCAACTGGTCAGGCAGTTTGCTGCTGTTGGGTTTGATACATCTGACAAAGTGTGGACTGGCTGCAAACATCTTCTCCATCAGCACAGCCAGAGAATGCTGCAGGAGATATTTAGCGCAGGAGTTATAAGTTAGAATTTATTAGTGACAATGAGAACGATCAAGGATAATGGCTTTAATAGTGAAGAGGAAAAAAACCCCCCAAAACTTTTACCTTAAACTGTGCGCCCACAGATTGTTTCCTGGTTGAGTTGAAGTTGTCTTCCACAGCTTGTAACTGAAATCGACACAAAGTTCACAAGATGCTGGTAGTGCGGTAACAGCCCAGTCCCACGTGTTTTTAATTTCAATATTAATGCCCAATTTCTATTTATTTAGATTCATATGGTGGAAAAAAAAAAACAAACAAAAAAAAACATTTATATGCTTAAAGCAACAAAAAAGCAAATAAACAGCAAACAGTTCTGCATTAAAATGTGTCATCTCTAAAGAACGTGTTCTTATTTTCAATTAGAAAATGAATAAATACATCATTTGACCGGGATAAAAAGATAAAAAATATTTTAAAAAGGTATATATATATATATATACACCTTCGCTTTCCGGGGCATCAGCGTCCCTGTTCTGGAAATTGTGGCTGGGGAAAAAAAGAAAAAAAGAAAAAGCATTCCCATGAATGAATACAGTTATAATTCAGTGACACTAGATAAATAAGGCTGCAGTAGATTAATACAGAAATACTAGATGAACACAGTAATAGTAGATGAATACAGCAAAAACTTACTTCATAAAGTAACATTAGATGAATACAATGACATTAAAGAAATGCAGTGATATTAGATTAAAAGAGACACTAGATTAGTCCAGTAAAACTAGATTAAGGCAATTGATACAGTAATGCTATATTAACACAATAACACCAGATTCATACAGTGGCACTAAGCACACATGCTTCCAGGGCTCTCCAGTCTCACGCAATGAGCGTGAGACACACGCATCTGACTGTCTTCACACGCCACACCTCCGATTTCTCACGAACACCACCATCAACGTTGGGTGCTTCTCTGTTATCCTGTGGCCTTGCAACAACACAATCCCCCCCCCCCCCCTCAGCGTTCGGCAAACCGAACCACAAACACCTCCCCCCACCCCCCCGCTGGGCCGCACATCCCGAAAATCTCACGCGCAGGTTTTGGGGCAACTTGAGAGCCCTGCATGCTTCGTTGTGTGCATTTGATTGTAATTCATTTCATCATAATAGTTCACATGATTGTTTACCACAGTCCTGACTGCAACATTAGCACAAGCCTGCTTTTCCCTTCCCTGAGGAAGATACATGGTTGTTGTTCAACCACATGTGAAACATGTGACTACAATTCCTGACTCTGCTTAAGTTGTACATAAGGCAAGGTCTCTATTGTTAGTTGTGCTTAGAAATAAATCCTAATGAACAAGTGAGTTAAGCGCACCCTACACTGCACTGTGGTCTCAAGAGTGGGAAGGGGGAGATAAATTGATGAATAACTGTTTAAAATCACAATTAATTCAAACAAATGATGCCATTTATCTCTCCTTACCAGAGAAGAGGGCACTGAGCAGCGGAGTAACACTGTTGATGAAGAGAGAGCGGATGTTGGCTGGAATGTTGTCCCTGTTCTTCTCCAGGAAGCCGCTGCCGTTATATTGCACCTGAACGGAGCAGAAAGCAATTCAAAAGGGCTGCAAATTTAAACACAATGCAAATTCATACATATTAGAAACCACCGCCTTATTAGAAACTCCACTCTCCTGATGTACAGACTGTAGCCCTATCTATTAATGTAGAATCACACAAGCTGCCATTTAACCCTTTATCCGTGGTCAGTTTTTGGCCACAGAGCTGCTTTGGCCACACTTTCAGTGGAACGATCTCATCTTAGTTAAAAGTCTCATGGTGCGCCTGGTAAAACGGCCTGTGGCTGTATTTACAGCTCGGCTGGAAAACTGCTCCACAGACTAAACTAGAGAGGAACACCTGTGTTAACATTGCCATGGTGATGCTGAGGTTTCTTCCCAAATGTAGGACATGCTTTTAGCCCCTATTCCATCCTTCTGAATACACAGAAAACATGTAAAAATAACACCACAATACCTCACCTCACTACACACTACCCCACACACCTCACTTGTACTGTTGTCTGTTGAAGGTGCAATAGGCGAACTGAAGCAGTTAGAATTATGAAACTTAAGGTACAATATCAGGTGCAATACTCGAAATGTGCAATACTATAATGTGCAATATTCAAATGTGCAATATTCAAATGTGCAATATTCAAATGTGCAATATTCAAATGTGCAATATTCAAATGTGCAAGTACTTGTATTAAAAATAAATAAATAAATAAAATCCTTTGTAGATATCCCTCTTGTACAGTGATACTTCTATCTTTATATATCTTTATATTTGATATACTACTAGTAGACTGCTCTATTCTCCGTTTTGTTTTTTTTTATCAAAAAATGTAACCTGACTCGGCGAGCTTTGCACAAGAATTCCAATGTGCATGGACTGCTGGTCTCATGGCAAATAAAAATCTTGAATCTTGAATACACTATTCTTGCCAAGAGTGTGTTCTGTTTGAATTTGGCCTGAGCGGAAAAGCCTGGGTTCAGTAACACTGTTCTTCCACAACTCTGGTGAGCAGAAAAGGTTGAGAAAACTGAGCTCTTGAAGGAACGTTGAGTTTAACTAAAGAGGGAGGTGGTACACCGTCACTGGCAGATTTCAAAAGAAAGGAATTTCTGGTTTGCTGTTAAACATCTACGCCCACAACGAAAATCCAGCATTCAGATTTACCGATGGCAAAGCAAAAACAAATAAAGAGGTGAGATTTCCACAGTGCCTTTTCCGTACAGCTTCAGTGTCCTGCTAGTTCAGATCAGTTGAAAATTATGAAACTATAATACTTCTGGGTTTCTCACAGGCATATAAATCTAAATTCCAGAGAAGCTCTGTTATAACAAGGAGGGGAAAAAAAAAGAGACATAAACAGGTCTTTGAAACTCCACTCTTCTGAGGGACAGTAGAGACCAAGTTGTATCTGTTGAAGCAGAATTTACACAAGCCACCTTCATCAGCAGTCCGTTTTTGGCCACAGAGCAGATTTGGGCACATTGTCAGTGGACTGGTCTCAGTTTCGGTGTATGACTGTAGGTACAGGGTAAAATTAATGTGTATCAGGGTCCTACAAGGCAGATGAACACCAGTGGCCAGTGAGGGAAGGAACACCAGTGAAGAAAACCTCAGAACTGTGGATCCAAACATACCTTGCCAGCATAGTGCACAATAGTAAAGAGTGGGCTGTGGCTCCGAACCACTTCAAAGTGGGGACTGTCCTTGAATTTGCTGTTCAGCTTGTCCACAAAGTTTCCGTCTGTGGCCTGCAGATTTAGAAACAGTGTCTGAGAGGGGAACGTCACTTGAGCGTTTGACGTGTTTTTCCACGCTCACAGATACCTACTTCATGAGTAATCACGTGCTTCTCACATGATTACTCATGAAGTAGGTATCTTGTTAGCTTCTACATTTCATGCACAGTAAGGCATTCAGTCTTGTAAATAACCTGCCCTGGGTGTAACCGGCACATCCCGTGTGTTTAATCGGATGGAAATGCATGAATTCTTCTGTGTCCTGGGTAGTGCAAATAGGTAGCAGTTCTCATACATACATATATTAAAATATTTAATCGCGATTAATCTCATGTTTGCCATAGTTAACTCGCGATTAATCGCACCTTTAAGTCTGAACTAAA
>JBBPDC010167331.1:0-17608 GCA_037974485.1 Hemigrammopetersius urotaenia | reverse complement strand
AAAGAAATATGAATTATATGACTTCTGAATTTTAAGTAATGTCATTATCTGTCTTATGTATAGATAGATAGATAGATAGATAGATAGATAGATAGATAGATAGATAGAAAAATCTGATGCATCTCTATTGTCCATTTACAGAAGGTGTAAATGTGGAGCCAATGCAACAGGTGGGAGCTCTTTTTGAATAAAGGTGAATCTGTAACTATAACACACACACACACACACACACACACACACAGCTTGCCCCAGGTCAGGCCGTTCATGATCAGCTGTATCAATATCAGATGAAACATCTGGGCCACAACTGAAGCAGCACGGACGGGTCATCAGTGCTTGTGTGTGTGCGTGTGTGCGTGTTCCTGGAGGACCTCTCTGGCTGCAGGGTCTCTCACCTGTCTCCGCGCGCGTGTCAGTCAGCGTGAAGAGGTCTGACAAACCTAAGATTTCTCCTCGCGCGCAAGTTCACATCACATTAATTCCCCGCCAAAAAATGTTTTGATTCAAAGTATTTTGTATTTTATGTTGCCAAGGGCGATTGAAAAAGAGCTATTGCCGGTAGTCTGGTCGCGCGCGCCGGGCCCAGAGGCGATAGCGGTATTTAAACGCGCGGCAGTTGCCCGAGGCGCAGTGCGAGCGATCACAAAGCGAATCAAGAGCTTTTTTATACGAGTTTGCAACGAAAATTAAAGAAAAAAAAAGAGAGAGAGAGATAGATAGATAGATAAAGAGAGAGCGAGACATAGGCCAAATGTCAGCCTGCTTCTGTTTCAAATAGAGGTGGTGGTAGTGCTTGTGGCACGCGAGCAAGCACACACACATACAATCACATACACACAAACAAACACACACCTACATACTCACACATACTCACACGCACACACATAACCTACAAACGCACACACACGCCCGTGCATGTAGTGCCCTGCCCAAGCAAAGCAGGCACACGTGTGTTTCTGTTGTGCTTGGACAGGCCTCTAAATACACGTATGTGTCTGCATGTGTGTGTGTGTGTGATTGTGTGTGTTAAGGGGGTAAGTGTTGATCAAACACACGCGGAGAAACCCCGCGCGCCGTCAAATAAATAAATAAACAAATAAATAAACTGAACGGAGAATAATAAAGCGCTCGGGCCGGTGTGAATATTCAGCACTAGCTGCAGTTCAGTGTGAACAGCATTAATATGATCTCAGCTGAATTTTTTTTTTTGGACCCGCGTGGCATTAACATATCAAAGCGACCGCCCGAGGCGAGAGAAGCTATCGATACTGGAGCGCAAGCTAAAGCAAAGATTATTGGATCTGATGGCGCGAACGGCGGAGCTCGCGGCGAAAATAATATTGAAAAAAAAACGTATAATAAAATAAAAAAGAGAATTAAACGAAATAAATAAAGAAATAGAAATATGCATAAGTAAGTAAATAAATAAATATTCCTCCACTGCCATTAACTGGAAGTGATCGAACTGGGAACCCCGCGTGCGGGTGCACATAGACAGACACACTGCACCTTTAGACAGAAACGATTAAAAATTAAGAAGGCGAGACGCGCGAGCTCGATGCCAAAAGTGCACACACTAGCAGACGCACACATGCACGCGCGCGTGCACACTTACAAAATCTAGAGCGAGTAAAGAGTGTGGACGTGGAGGCAAAGAGAGACAGAGAGTTGTTGTTGAGATAAGACGCAGAAAATAATAATAATAATTTAAAAAAATAATAATAATAACAATTTTCCAAAAGCAGACATTTTCCAAACAAAACCAGAAATAAGCCTAAACTAATCCCAATCTGTACCCCAGACAAGCCAAAGCCAACCCAAACTAACCCGAAATAAGTCCAAACCAAAACAAACTAAACCCGAAATAAGCCCAAACTAAACCCAAGCCAAACCACACTGTACTCGAAATATGCCCAAATGAAACCCAGGATAAGATCAAACTAAACCAAAATAAGCCCAAAATAAAAACAAGCCCATAAAGATCAAATAAAACCCAAATATGCCCAAACTAAATATAAGCTAAATCTGAGCTAAACCTTAAGAAAACCTGAATTATATACAAACTAAACCAGGACTAAACCCACACTAAAGCAGAGCTCAGACTACAACAAACTATGATGCAGCCTAAACCAAAATCAAGTTCAAACTAAACTCGAAGTAATTCCATTTTAAAACAATTCATCTTAAACTGAAGCCTCACAATTTGAAATTGAACAAAACGAAATTTGAAACTATGTGTGTAGTGGATTTATACAGCACATGTTAAACCAAAATGCTCCTGCCTGCACACGCACGAGCCTTGTTTACACATGAACGCGCTTACAAGCGAAGAAAATAAGAAAGTGAACCCACCTCTCCGGATCACTCCGCCCTGCCCGTTCAGAACGAGACCGCACTGTGCGTCCACAGAGCCCTACAGTCACAAGGACACACACACACACACACACACACACACACACACACACACACACACACACACACACACACACACACACACACACATTCCAAAATCAATATGCGGACCAACGTGATTCAGAACTATCAGCTTGGTGATGATGGCGAATGAAAAAAATATTTATTATTTATTTGTATTTATTTCCCTTATCAGCAATGCCATCAGGAACAAGTACAAGGAATTTTAGGGAAATAAAGAGAGTTAATCCTCCTCACGAGCCACACTCACATACACACACACCCGCCAGTGTATTAGTGCCGTTCTGAAGAGATGGTGGTGTAAAGCCTATTTTAACAAACTCCTGCTCTATTTTTCTTTTCTTTTCTTTTTTTGGCCTTTTTTCCACGCGCGGTTAAAGTGATTATCAGATCAATCCCTTGCGCGCGGCCATCCGGGCATATATTAGAGAAGGTGAAGGAGGCTTTGTGCCCCAACCAAATCTGTTTAATCTGCTCAGAGAGAGAGAGAGAGAGAGAGAGAGAGAGAGGAACCTCTTCTCACGCGACTTTCGTGTTCCCTTTTTCCATTCTTGTCATCTGTTCTTTCTCTGCTCGTGTCTTTCTTTTTTTCTTTCATGCCTCTTTCTTCCGTCCTTCTTTTCCTTTCATCGTTCTTTTTCTGCAATGTATGTCTGTCCGTTTCTCTGTTTTCTGCTATTTGCCGTTTGTTTGTTGGGTTGTTGGTTTGTTTGGTCGTGTCTTTCTTTCTTTCTTTCTTTCTTTCTTTCCTTCCTTCCTTCTTCAATGTGTGTTTTTGTGTAACCGCAGGTATTCTAACACGCGCTCTCAAACACAAAAACATTTAGGATATAAGATTTGCTGTAAACAGTAGCTCGCAAGCCATCGCGGGATTAACAGAAAATACTGGATAAAAATAACGCGCACGTGAAGCTGAATAATTGAGCAATCACAATAAAATTGACATTATATTAAACAACATTTGGGCGCTTTTAAGTCATTAGTCAAACCTGCACGCAAATGTTTTTAACGTGTATGTGAATAGCATTAAATAATTGCAGTATACTTAAATAAAATTTTATTTTTTTGCAATTTAGGGTTATTAATATGTCGTTATATTTTTATACACATGCCCGCATCTTAGCTCTTCTTGCGATTTGTTAATTTCAGCAATAAAAATGTGAAACTGAAAGATCGCTGGTGCTCTGTTTAACTGTTTTTTTTTTTACTGTTTTAGTTAGCTGGTTTTTTTTAACTCGCCGATTAAACTTGGCTCGCACTCAGATGTCTCTGCATAAATCACCAGTTGATTGACATTAAGTCCTAAATTGGATAAACTACGGTGCTCTACCGCGGAGGATTTATCTTTTATTTGGCTTTTGTGCGCGCGCCTTAATCCGGCCTTTTAGCGCGCAACAGAGAAACAGCAGCTTTATTCTTTATTCTGACCCTCAATGGCACAAGATGGACAAAACACACACGCGCGCGCACTATTAAAGCATTTCACACACTCGGTCAGCGTCTGTTCACTTCATTTAAATTATTTGGCTTTTTTTTTTCTTCTTCTGCCTCTTTTTGAGGTGCCACCTAGGCTATTTTAATTTTAGTATTTTATTCTAATTGTATTACTCTTGAATTGTTTGTTTATACAATGTCGAAATTCATTGGATAAATTTTAATATTTTAATAACGAACTACCTGTATCTAATTTATTGCTGTGGTAGAAACGTGAATTGTTTCATAATTTAATTTAATGTATTAATTCTTATAGATGTATCATTATCATCATTATAAGTAATAAAAGTAGGATCGGTAGTTTTAATAGTATTTAGGACCACAGACACTCTTTTTATTATTTTATTTACTAGTTTATTTTTAATGCTGTGATAGAATTGTGTATTGTCTTATACTGTATCACCACTGATCATCACCATCATCGTCATCATCCTCATCATCATCATTTTCATCGTTATCAAGTAATATCAGTAGCAGCAGTAGATTTGATAATATTTTTATGACAAATCAAACACTACACTATTTACTTTTTTATTGGTAATTTTTTTATTGCTTTAGACGAATTGTGTGCCTCTTTATACTGTGTCATCATCATTTTTTTTTTGAAAATAATGACAGATTTTTTTTAGGACAAGTCCTAGACTATTTTTATTTATTTATTTTATTGCTGTGAACAAATCATGTGCATTGTTTTATAATGTATCATCATCGTCATCCTTTGTTTTGATTTTATTGAAGAAAAATCGAGCTTCCTGAATTTTGTATCCTTTTCATTTTTATGAGTAAGAGTAGAAGAATGCGGTAGTTTTAGTTATAATTTTTGCTTTTAAAAACACCCCTTTGGCAATCGTTTCTTCTAAGGAAAACGGTCTTGTTTATATTTGTTTATTATTTCCACTGTGAATCATGACTTTTTATAGTCCCAGGTTAACAGCTGGCCAGAATAAACTATTTCAGATTGCTCCGGAGGTAAAATGATCTGTTCACGTTTTAGCATTTTATCTGCTCTATAAATCTTGAAATCCTATTCATGGTTTGATGGTGGGCCTAATTCACCTCCAAACCCTTCACAAGAGTCTAGAAGAAGGTCTAATGTTATAATACACTGAGGATAATCTGATTTAAAAGATGATCTCTTTGGCTAATATCCCGAGGTCAACATAAATAACATGGTCCTTAAATGTTGGGGAGGGGGTCTTATTTAAACCTGGTGCCCAGTATGTTATGGGGAACAGTTTGGTGGTGGTGTTGGTGGTTCAGGGTAACTGGTGGTAGTAGGATTTGTTGTAGGTGTAGGTGATGGTAGAGTTGGTGTTTGTGGTGTTGTATGTGGTGGTGAAGGTATTGGTGATTCCGGGTTGTTCTGGTGTTGTTTTAAGGTTATTGGTTTTGGTTGTGTTGGCAGTGGTGGTTCAATGTTATTGGTGTTGGTGGTGGTGGGTGGTGTTGGTGGTGTTTCACTGTTGTTGGTGGTGGTGTTGAATGTGGTGGTGGTGGTGATGGTTAAATATTACTGATTCTGGTAGTGTTTGTTCAAGGTTAATGGTGTTGTTGGTAATCTTAGCAGTTCAAAGTTACTAGTGCTGGTGATGTTGGTGGTTCAAGGTTACTATAGGGTTGGCGGTGTTGGTGTTGTTGGGTGGGGAAGGCGTTGGGTCTGGGGGTGGTGGTGGTGTTTCTATGTTACTGGTTTTGGGTGCTGTTGTTATTGGTGCTACTGGTTAGAGGTTACTGGTTTTGTTGGTGTTGCCGGTGGTGGGAAAGGTGATGGGTGTTGAGAGTGTACCTGCAGGTCATCGGCCCCAGGCGGCGGCAGGCCGAGCCCCGCCCCAGGCAGCAGCCTCTGCTCGGGATGGACGCCGTACTGCGAGCCGTGGCTGACCAGCGACAGGTCGTGGCGTCTGTAGGCGTCGAGGCAGCCTAGTTCGCGCCGCTGCTGCTCGTCCAGACAGGAGGACTTGAGCGCGCGCGCGCCGTGGTGCAGGTTGATAAAATCGGCCGGCTCGCCGTGGTGGTGCAGCTGTTGGTAGTACTGCTGCGAGTGGTGCAGCGAATTGAGGGAGTAGGCGTCCGGGTTGACGGCAGGGTGGCCGTGTTGGAAGTCGTAGTGGAAGGACTGGTGGTGCAGGGGCGTGTACTGGTGGTTGGCGGGGAAGTACGGGGACGCAAACTCGGTCCCGGTGGACGGGTAGGTGAGCGGGGACGACGACGAGTAGGCGACGGAAGAGTTGGCCACGGACTCCAGGCAGCCGAGCTGCATCAGACGATAACTGTTTGATCCGTCGTGACGTATCTGCGCGCGAGGCAGAGAGAGAGAGGGGAATATGAGGGATGTCATTTACAATCGCTCGCAGCTACGCGGTAAAAACATTGTCTTTCTCACACACACACAATAAAAAAGGGAAGAAAGAGAGAGTGCGCTGGAAACTCTGCCTTTATTCCAAATACACAAACAAACACACATTTACGCACACAGACGCACATACAGACGCATGCACACCAGCTCAGAGTGTCTTTAGGAAAAGGGAATACAGAAAGGGAAAAAAACTACCTGACGGCCTTGCCTGGGAGGGGAGCGAGTGAAACGTCTCTGTAATAAAGCGCACGAACGAGGCAGCAGCAGGTTTACTTTTTATACTTCCTTTCCTCCCCTTTTCTGTCTCTCGTCTTTTCTTTCTTCCTTCCTTTCTTTCTTTCTTTCTTTCTTTCTTTCTTTCTTTCTTTCTTTCGTTCTTTCTTCCCTTCTATCAGCCACTTCGCTAAGGCGAATGCGTGAATGTGAGAGAGTGTTATTGTTTTTATTCCTATCATTTTAAGTCCTATTAGAAAGCTGCACGGGCATTTATTCTCTTCCTTTCTAATACTAAAAACAACCGCGAGCCGTCCGAGTCACCATGCACCATTCCAAAAATAAATTAACAAATAAGTAAAATTTAAAATGCAAGCAAATAAACAAAGAAACAAGCAAAATAAGTCTAATCATGCGCATCCCAATAGCAAGAAAAATATGACAGATACAGATTGAAGTATATTTCCCTAAGTATACATACATGTGCAACAAATGTAATAATCCAAGCACAGACTGGGTTATCACCACAAGCATTTTTAGGATTATTAGCAACCATTATAATTGTTATTTTGCATCTTTAAAGTATTTAGTTTTAGTAAATAAATATAATATAAATTTCAGTACCTCTGCGTCGTGGACCAGTCCAGGAAAGGTGGCTGACATTCTCGCGATCCAATAAAAAAACACATATACACACACACGCATACACACACGCTCACACACACTCACGCTCACACACACACACACACACCCTGGTTTCCTCGCGCTGTCCAAATAAATCCAACGGTAAAAGCAAAAAGAAGGGGGGAAAAGAGCGTGCGAGAGAGAGAGCGAGCAAAAAAATCCCTCCCAGAAAAAAATTAGTAATAATAATAATGGGCGCGGGTGAAAACTCGAAAAGCGGGCCGATGGACGTCTGTGGTGAGCGCGCTCCCCACTGCAGAGCGTACGCTGCCTGGCTCCGGTTATGTACTTGCCGGGTATTTCTCCGGCTGATGTCGTAGGTCCCTTGGTAATATCGAAGTTTTGAAAATTAAGCATCAGCACTGAGGAATGGGAGGACAATAGAGAGAGGAGCCTCATCCCTGGAGACACGGAATAAATATTGTATCTTCGCCTAATAAGGAACCGAGCGCGCGCTTTCAACATTTTTTGATGATTTCTGTCTTTTTTTAATTTTTTTAACCCCCTTTAAATTTGGCGGACGCTTCTTTACGCTCGTTTTGGGGCTTTTTCTGTTTTGACGCCAGTGCTTTCCTTCATTTCACCCCCTCGTTTTCTCTGTCCTCGGTCTATTTTCTCCTCGCTTTTCGGACTTTTTCTTATTTCTTGATTTTAACATCTTTTCTTCGACTGAGCACATTTTTTGCGCTTTTTTGCTTTTTGTTGCTTTTTGAGCTCAGTAAATGTGCTATTTGAGGCAGGATTTTACCCGGATGTGTGTTTTTGACTCACTGTTTATTTATTTTCATTATTAACGGAATCTCCAAAAGCAGTGGTGACTGAAAAGCGACGTTCTGCTTTGATAGGCGCATTTTTAAAAACAATATTATGTTTTTCTTATCACATTTTTGGACTTTAAAATTATTATTTTTTCAGTGTTGTTCATCATCCATAGCAACATGTGATGTGAATAAAAAACGACCCTTTGTCTGAGCTTCTGGACGTGAGCAGGTTCTAGTTTTGTCTCTAGTTTTGACGAGTTTGTTCAGATTTCATTTTTTGAACGGGGTTTGAGCCCGAGTGCAGTTTGACCCATTGAACAGTGGTCTGAAATTCGATTTAATACGCATTTAATCTCAACTCTCTCTCTCCCTCTCTTTCTCTCTCTCTCTGTCTGTTCTTTCTCTCTCTGTCTTTCTCTTTACCTCTCTCTGTTTTCTCTCGTCTTTGCTCTTCGCTATCTCTGCGAGGCTCGCACTTTTAGTCAGACCCGCGGCAGACAGGAAATGCTCGAGAGCTTTTTTTAGAATGATTAGCGCGTCTCGAGCATTTGCTATTGATGGTGGTGGGGGTTGGGGGAGGGGTAGGAGTTCCAACATTCAAATCGTTCCATGTCTCGAATGTTGGCGCATCGATTGAGCGATTTAATAATTTTTACATTTCAAAAACACACATAAAAGAAAAAATGTGTTTTTGTTTTTCGCATATTTTATCAAAACGTGCAGTTGAGATGTTTAGTTTATAATCGTTAATATAGGTTTTGAGAGATGGTGGGATGGAATTCGTTCGTTTTGTTCGTAGTTTTTCTTTTTAAAAAAGCACAAGGCTCTCGCGTGCACTCTTACACACCACCGCAAACACTGCGAGCTGACTGTTCGAGTGTTTTTGGTGCTGGAGGGCTTTGTTATGCATGGTGGCAGTTGAACCGTTAGTGTCTGAAAAAGCTCGCGCGCCTTTTTTAACCCGCCTTAGAAGCAGGTCCAGTCCGGTCCGAACGGTGGCGCCGCGAGCGGCCGGTTTCTCGCGCGAAGAGAAGATCCTGACGAAAAAAATCAGCACACGAAGTGACGTGCACAAGCCCATTAAAATTTTACAGAAAAAAACAAGGCGCGAGGAAAACTGAGAGCTGATTTAATCTGCTGCTGCTGCTGCTGGCCACCAGTAACGATAAAACCTCAGTTTAGGGCCTCTCTCTCTCTCTCTCTCTCTCTCTCTCTCTCTCACACACACACACACACACACATACATCCAAACTAAATGATACACAGTCTAAAACTGCTAGTCTTTATTGGGCCTTTAGGCCTCAACTTAATACTAATAACAGACAAGACCACACAATAATAATAATAATAATAATAACAACAATAATAATAATAATAATAATAGAAGCAGCAGCAACAAAAACAAAAACAACAACAACAACAATAATAATAATAATAATAATAATAATAATAAGAAGAAGAAGAAGAAGAAGAAGAAGAATGTTAATAAGAATAAGAATAAGAATAAGAATAAAAATAAGAATAAGAAAAAGAATAAGAATAAGAACGCCATATTTAGGATTGGATCTTCATCAATATGTCATATTTTGCAAACCACAGGCTTACACATTACTACAAACATATTGTGCTTATTATTAATAATACTAATAACAACAAGAGCCCTTAAAGGCATGAGGCTTAAAAAACAACAGGCCTCGAGCTCGGACGGTCCGGTTCTCTCGGTTCCGATGTGAGCTCAAGTAAAGAGATTAAAACCGAAGGCCTCGTTCGAAATGAGAACGAGAGAGAGACAGAGAGAAAGAGAGAAAAAGAAAGAGAGCTCGCGGCACCAGTTGCTCGGTGGAAATGGCGTTAATGAATGAGGGCTTATGGCGAGGAGCTCGCGCTGCCATATGCACGCTGCACTGGGCAGGGGGCTCCGCTCCATCTGTCAGGCTGGAGAGAGAGCGAGAGAGAGAGAGAGAGTTTGGGTGCTGCATTGACGGCGTTCGCGGATCCGCCACGTAAATCCGCCACGCAGCCACGAGAAAAAATAATAATAAAAATAACAGATGCAAAAATGAAACTTTCCGCGCGCGCTTTGGGGTTTTAATTGATTGCACATTGGGATTAAAAGGCGTCCCAGCCTGGGACTGGCAGCTGGCTGGGGTGTGTTTTTTTCCAAAGCTGTCCTATATGGGACAGGAGAAGCTAACTGTAAATAAAAGTAAATGCCACGCGCGTTTACAACTCAGCAATAATAAAAATAATTCTGCAGCACCAGGGTTGCTCCTTATTTCACATTAACCCATTCGTTGCCGGAGCTCCTGCTCTCTTTCTGAACAGGCCATGAAAATATATGAATAAAATCACTCTACAAAATCCTATAACAGTTTAAAAAACAGTTTATAATAACGTGCTTTCTATTTGAATGGTCTAATATCAAACTACACAAACATTTGAAACAGTTAAAAACAGTTGAAATTTTGTGATGGAAAATTCTGAATTATATAATCATGAATACATTATTAATGTATTATTATTATTATTATTATTATTATTATTATTATTAGCATAATTATTATTAGTGGTAGTAGCGTCATTAGCATTAGTATTAGTATTAACATTAGTGTTGTTTTTGCTGATTTTATTTTTTGAGAGTTCTTTCATAAACACACCCCTTTCCTTTTTCTTCATATTAGTTTCAAAAACTTTTGCCATGTTTATAAAATCTGATCTGATCTGAAACAAAACTTCCACAAAAGAGATAATCAATTAAGTTTTAAAATGTTTAAAACATTGTTGTCCTTTTGGCTACAGTCTATAAACTCAGTGGGTTACAGTTAGAGAAAACGGTGGTGTTGATAATGGTGGTGATAATGATGATGAAGATGATGCTACTGGTAGTGGTGTTAGTGGATGTGGTAGTGATGATTATGGTTATGGTGAAAATTGTAATGTTGATACATGTTGATGTTGGTAGTGCTGGTGATAATGATAATGATAGTGAAGGTGATGCTCATGGTAACAGTGATAGTGAAGGTGACAATGATGTTAGTGGTGGTGGTTATCATGTAGATAATGAATGTACAGCTGCTGCTGGTGGTGATGGTAGTAGTCTTGAGGATGGTCATGAAGATGATGCTCTTGTTAGTGAAGATGCTGATCCTGCTGATGATGGTGATTATAATGTAAATCATCAATCTTGTACTTGTGGTAGTGTTGATTGTGATGGTAATGAAAATAATGCTGTTGGTGGTATTGGTAGTGGTGATGGTGATGTAGTAGTGGTGTTGCTAATGATGATGATGGTGATTATGATGCTGTTGATAGGGATGATAATGGTGAAAATGAAGGTGTTGTAATGGTGATGGTGATGCAGTTGTGGTGTTGAGGATGGTGAGGATGGTGGTAATAATGAAGATCAAGATGATGCTGTTGGTGGTGCCGGTAATAAAGATGATGCTGTTGGTAGTAGTGATGCTGATAATGAAGATGTAGTTTTGATGGTAGTGGTTATGGTGATGGTGATGGTGATAGTGAAGGTGATGCTTATGGTAGTGGTGATGGTGATGATAGTAGTTGTGGTGATGGTGGATATAATGGCGATCATGAAGATTATGCAGTTGGTCATGTTGGTAGTGGTAAGCCATCATCACCAGTATTACTGTTACCATTAGCACAACCAAGTGTATAATCTTCATCACCATCATCACCACTCCTGCATCACGAGTGGTGATGATGATGATGAAGATTATACACTTGGTTGTGCTAATGGTAACGGTAATACTGGTGATGATGGTGATGAAGTTGATGCTCATAGTAGTGGTGATGGTGATGATGATTGTAGTGGTGGTAGTAGTAGTGATAAAGATAGTGGTGATGGTGGTGCTTATAATGGACATAATGGACGTTATGAGGATTATACTCTTGGTAGTGGTGATAGTGAAGATGGTGGTGATGGTGATGATAAAGATGATGCCCTGTAATAGTGATGATAACAGTGGTAGTGGTGATGACGTAGTAGTGGTGGAGGTGATGTTGGTGATGATAATGAGGATGAAGAACATGATTGTAGTGGAGACGGTATTGGTGGTGGCAGTGGTGATAAAGATAATGCTGTTGGTAGTGGTGATGGTGGTGCTTATAATGGGGATAACGGCGATGACACTGTTGGTAGTGGTGTTGGTGATAGTTGCAGTGATGGTGAAGAAAATGATAATGCTGTTGGTAATGGCGATGGTGATGAAGCAGTGGTGATGGTGATGGGATAGTGGTGATGCTGATAATA
This sequence comes from Hemigrammopetersius urotaenia, assembly GCA_037974485.1. Taxonomy (NCBI): domain Eukaryota; kingdom Metazoa; phylum Chordata; class Actinopteri; order Characiformes; family Alestidae; genus Hemigrammopetersius; species Hemigrammopetersius urotaenia. The sequence goes on along the minus strand of JBBPDC010167331.1, from coordinate 5,397 downwards.
GAGATAATCCTGTTGGTAGTGTTGATGGTGATGTAGTAGCGGTGATGCTGGTGATTATGCTCTGTGTAATAGTGAAGATAACGGTGGTAGTGGTAATTATGGTGATACAAGTATTATCTTGGTAGTGATGATGGTGATGTTGGTGATCATGCTCTTGGTAGTGGTGAAAGTGATAATGATAGTAGTAGTGGTGGTAATGGTAATAGTGCTGGCAAAGATAATGAAGATGCTGTCAGTAGTGGTGATAGTAGATGTAATACTGACAATGATGTTGATGGTGAAGAATATAATGCTACCATGTGTGGCAAAGGTAATGGTGATGGTACTGATGATGGTGATAAAGATTAAAAAGATGCTCTTGCTTGTGTTGATGGAAGTTGACTCTGTTGGTAGTGGTAATCGTGACATTGGTGGTAATGGTGGTGATGAAGGAGATAAACATAATGTTGGTCGAGGTGATGGTGATAATGCTGGTAATGGTGGTGATGATAGAGCTGATGCTGTTGGTAATGTTGATGGTGGTCCTACTGGTGGTGGTGATGTTGGTGAGGATGAAGATGATGATGCTTGTAGTGGTGATGGGGATCATTTATTTTTGGAAATGATCCTGGACCTGTTTATGTTAATGATTATGAAGTAGGTGGCGAGGATGACGACGTATTTTCAGCAAAAAGGGACCATGGGCCATGATAATGATCTAGTTTCTGTGGAAATGCAGGCCTGAACCGAGTGTCCAATAACACCACACAACCGGACGAGTGAAATTAATTAAGGCTGCTGAAGCCTCGAGAGAACACAGCTCAATATGGCCACTGTGTCCGTTATATAGCGCGAGGCCAAAATAACGGCTGTCCGCTCCCCAAAACACGGCGCGCTAAAGTATTTACTGCTGCAGAATAGCAATCACAACACAGAGGCAATCCTCATCAATGTGACCTACATTTACTCTGAGTCTCTCTCTCTCACACACACAGACACACAGAGTTTTATATGCTAATAAACCTAGAGGGGGGAGGTGCGAAGCGTCAGTGACAGACAGCGCGTTGGTGCATTTAAACACTGGAGCTAAATTAATTTCTCCCAGCACGAGGTGCTGAAGGTCCAGTTCTGAAATTATTATTATTATTATTATTATTATTATTATTATTATTATTATTATTATTATTATTATTATTATAGCTGTTGTTGTTCTTTTTAATATGATTATAATTAATGTTGTTTTTGTTTTCTTTTTCTTCTTCGTATTATTATTATTATTATTATTGTTATTATTATTATAATTATTATTATTGACATTGTTGTTGTTGCTATCTTATTATTTTATTATTACTATTATTGTTCTTGATCTTTATTAAAAAAAATTTAAATAAATATCTACATTTCCAGTCTGTGGTAGTCTGATCATTCTACTGTCCGACCAGTGACTTTTAATCCGAGCACTAATTAGACAGGTCTCATAATCAATACCCGGTCAGTAGAGGCACTGTAGACTAATGAAGTGCACGCACAGCCCTCGTCTGGAAACACCCCCGCCCATCTTTGCTCCACCACCCCTCCAGTCTCCTTCTATCGTCCACCCCACCCTCTACCCTCCCTCCGAACTCCAGGCCTCAGAGAACACAATGAACGTCAACAGCCGATTGTAAAGCGCTCTAAACGGAGTCAACAGCGTCTATTAAACAGTGCTTAGTCCTCCTTCACCGCACTGAAGTGCAATTAAGAAGTTCTCTGAAAGTCGGACACGTGCCAGCTGCGCTGAAAAACCAAGCAAAAAGAGAGAAGTGCTTAAACAAGGAGCGTTAATTAAAAAGGCCAATCTGCCCAGCAAGCAGGACAATATAGGCTAACGGTAGAACAATTATACACACACACACACACACACACACACACACACACACACACACACACACACACACACACACACACACACACACACTTCGGCTCCATGCCTGCCAGAAGCTTAGAGCTGTTTTTCTTTTAGTTTTTTTAGGTCAGCTGGGTTACACCATTTAAAATCCAAGCAACAAAAAGTAAAGAAAAAGTAAAGAAAGAGCGAGAAAGAAAGGAAGAACAAAGAAAGAAAGAATAGCCTACCATAATACTAGAAAAAGAGTAAAGAAAGAAATTAGAGGTAAGGAACAAACGAAGAAAAGAAAGAAAGAAAGAAACGAAAACGAAATTGAACAGTACTCTTAAAACGGCAAATTAAACAGACAAACGAATCAGTTGTTACAATAATTTAGAAAATAAAAGCATAGATAAAATGTGAATGTTGAGAATGTTTAAAAGCGATTAAAACAGTGTAAAACACTTCGTGTATTATTTTTTTTAAATTTCAGACAAATTACAGGAGAACTATTAGAGTCGAGCATCTGTTTGGGTGTTTGGAGGTCATGCAGATCGATAGTCCTTAACTTCTGCCCTTTCATTCGCCCTTTAGTTCAGAGTCAAAAAGCCCGTCATTCAGCCGGGTGAGCTCCCCAAAAAAACAAAAAAAAAATATTCTGCATGCCCTGTACTTGGAGACAGACGGTCAAGTGCACCAACATAACCCCTTATATACTTTGGTCGCAACCATCATATCTGATTTATTTAAACACTTAAGAGCATCGAGTTGCATAACGATCTCCTTTTCTTGATTGGACCATTTGTTGACAGCGGATCTACTGCTTGAAGAACTTTCCTGTCAGACTTTCTCAAGTTTCTACTCATCATCTGTTTTGAAGGCCCTCGTGTGATGCTGTGACTTTACCCCCTGCCTAAACTGAACAGCTGGTGGACTAGACTGGAAACAGTGGGATTACTGAAAAACCATTTTGGCCATTGAAGCGGATCAATAAATGATCCAATATGTTCAGAAGATACAGTAGAGACCTCTGTCTGAGTGAGCAATCTTCCGGTGATTCTATAATTAGCTCATTCTTCATCATTCTTGGTAGAACCTAAGCATCAGAGAATGGCCCACAAAGTCCTATTAAAGTTTTTCCTCCAAGCTATACAATTAAGACAAGAACCATCAGAAACCTTTATTTGTGTGTATTATTGCCCTATTTTGATCACTCTTAACAAACCGGGTTTTTTATATAAAACCAGTGAAGATCAATAACTTGAAACTCTCAGAACTCTTTTGGGAATTGTATTAAATTTTAAAAAGATTCCTTCAAGAACCATGCTTTCCATTATAGATTCACAGAGAAGAAACAATTTGTCATTCAAATGACTGAATATGACCAGTTTCCACCTGTGCCTTTAATGAAGAACCCTTGAAAAACAATTTAGAGGACATACTTTTACATCTGGCACTTAATGAAACTGTAGAACTGAAGTGAGTTTTGTTTTTTCCAAGAGCTGTTAATGGCCAATGGTTTCTTACAGTGCAGTTATGTGAGCTAAGCTGAGATGCCTCGAAGGAAAGCAATTTTTCCATAGCTTCTTCATCGCTGAGACTGAAGGTGAACTACAGTGGAATAAATCTGCAGGAGAGCTCAGGAGTATGTGATTTCTGTGTGCATCCCGCTCATGTGATTTCTGTGTGCATCGCCTTCTCTACTTCATTATTATAAACTGCTGTAATCCTAGAATAGCAGTCTAATCGTATCCAGTAATCTGGATCAGGAGGATTAGTGAGGAGTCCTTTTTTTTCCCCATCTTGGCATGGCTGAATGAACAAAGACCTTTTGTAATGAACAGGACGGCCCAAGACGTTACAATGAAGTGTCTGATTAAAATTAACCAAATCAGTGAGTTTTTTAAAGCCATGGTTTTCCTTTAGGACTTTTAAATCCTTTTTTTTTTCTAAACCACTGCTATATTGTATATGCTTCATATGAATCACCAATATGATTTTGTTCAAATTTTTATATTGTGGTTTATAATGTACTAATCACACAGACTACTTTAAAATCATTAACTTGAATTGCAACAGTTTTTCAAAATTTCTACCTAATTCTGTGGCTAAGCTGTAAATAAAAGTCAATAAAGGCTGGATTGGAAATCAGCTCTTATGATTTCTTTACGGCAGTGGTGACCGGAACCAGACATCTCCAACACAAATAAAGCCATTTTATTTACTATCAAGCCCCAGTGAGTGTTTAAATGGAATTTTGATGATGGTATAATAGTGACAAATCTGAACTAAATCAGTGTTCTTTGGGGACTATATTGCCTCACAATGTCCTGCACTTGTCCCTCCACAATGAGAGGGTGTAAAAATGCATTTAAAGCTAAAAGCTGTAAATTATCGTAAACTATCGTAATACAATGTCTCAGGCATAGGACAGTGTATTTCTTTAAGAACTTTCTAGAGGCAATAAACTCTTTGGACGTCTGGTTCCATTCACTCCCACTATGAACAATTCTGATTTGGAAAGTTCACATTAAAACAGTGCCATTCTGTGGTGGTTTTTAGTGCTTTTGTATTGGCATTTGCAGTTTCCACCTAATTACAGCATATTACAGATAATGACATCACATCATTTTAATTCAAGAGTACCTTAGTATTAGCACTAAAGGATTTGGGGGCACTTTATTGCTTGTGATCCTCCTGCAGTTTTTGGTGACTCTTTATCATCAGACAAAAAGCATTTCTGCAATTATTTTTGGGCAACTTGCAAATAAATAGCAAAAATACGCAATTTTGATAATTCAATTGGCTAATAATTTAATAATTAAAATCAGTTTGTGAGGTTTTACAGACTAACATTCATTCTTATTTGAGGAGTTTTCACAGGCAGGATTTCAGTAGCCAGACTGAAGGCTTCCTCTAGCTTTTCTGTCACTGTATGTGTTTATCATATGTTGTCAGAAGAATACTACCTCTAAATCAGCAACTCTTCAGGTGAAGAGAACAACTCTTGAACCTTAAAATTGAATTAAATGTACACAAAAGTGATTTAAAAAATTCTATTCCATTCCTCATGAAATGCTCACATAATGTCAAGGGTTGCAGACATTTAAAAAATTTTTTATATTTTGCTTTGATTCATCTTGTTGATGCAAACCTATTATTTTATGCCTGTAAACTGTCTTTTCTTTGGCATACTGAGTATTTTAAATGAAAGACATGGGAACAAATGTTTTACTGGCAGGTTGCAAAGTGCCTTAAGATACAACATGCTTAGATAAAGAAGTACCAATCCCTCAGCATTACCATTTACATTTATGGCATTTTATCCAAAGCGACTTCCATTCCGTAACTACAGGGGACAGTCTCCCTGGAGCAACTTGAGGTTAAGGGTCTTGCTCAGGGACCCAGAGGTGCGACCTCTTGGTCTGGAGGCAAGTATCCTACCCACTGAGCTACCGCCACCCTGTATACTGTATACCACCAGTATACTGATCACCGCCTGATCATCTGGAATCATCTGCTCCTGGTTCTTCACTGGTTCAGGACTTCAG
>JBBPDC010167318.1:0-17609 GCA_037974485.1 Hemigrammopetersius urotaenia | reverse complement strand
ACACACACACACACACACACACACACACACACACACACACACACACACACACACACACACACACACACACACAGGCCAGGACCCAAATTCAAACCCCCAACCCTGGAGATGTGAGGGATGTATTGTTTTTTTTATGTGATGTATTTGAGCATATTTAAACATTTCAAATCTTTGTTTATTTGATGGCTAGTTTGACACTATTTTAATGCTTTTTTAAGGCGAATTTAAGCAATTTTTCCAAAATGTATTAAATGTGTAAGAATTTTAACAAAGTCACTCAGAGTAGGTTTGATGTGAAATGCTCTTCTCCAGAGAAACTTATAAAGTTGAAATTCTTTACAGTGGTCGTGAATGGAACCAGACCTCTACCCTTTAAAGCTCCTGCACAGAAAGTTATTGTTGTTTTATCAGAGTTTTGAATTTTAGAATTTTGGTGAGGACAGTATCTGTACAGTATTCAGCCCTGAAGTTTGCACAGAAAACATACAGAATAGAATGCAGTTCTGAAAAAACAGGAGGACCAGACAGTAGATTAAGGACAGACTGTAAGTTTTTCTTTGCATTTATTTAAAAGACTTTATATCCTGAAACTACCGCAACAGCATATCACACTGCATATATAATGTAGTAAACAGAGAGAGTGAGAAAGAGAGAGAGATTGTTAAAGCGTATATATGACAGGACTTCCCTGAGTGGGCACATTTCAGTTTCTGTGTTTTATAGCCTGCTCTAATTTATGAGTTCATTATTTAGTGATGTGGAAATCAATGCCTCATTAATACGGAAAGGTGCCCCTTCATCGTTCCCCTTCAACTTCAGTCAATGAGCCTTCGCCATACGCTGCGACTCTTCTGTCCAAATTAGCTTCACCTCATCTGATTCCCATCTGAGTTGTAAAAGTTGTGCTTTTGTGTTCCTGCCGTGTGCATTTAAAGGGACCTGGCGATGTCCGGTTATCATTAAGGATGTACAGAACTGAATAATATCGCACACATACTGACCTAAAACCTGCCCCCCCACAAACACACACACAAACTGTTCCACATAAACAAAGAAAACTTATTTCCTCAACTGCCACTGTAAAAACCCTGTATTTATTATATTATATTTAATGTATATATTTATTTTATACTGTACATTTTCTGTTGTTGCTATTTTTGTTCAATTATTTTTTGCTGTCGACCTCAGTCATTGCAATTATTTGCTTTTTTTGCAGTATGATGGGGTTTCATTCACACTAATACTGTTACTGCTCCTGCTCCTGCACTGTTCGTCATCTTGTCCTGTAAATTGCTCTGTTGCTCTTGTGTTTTTTGCGCTCTCTCTGCAGTCCTTTCAGTGCAAGAACCTGAGAACTGAAATGATTCTATTCTGGGTTCTGGTTAGAACAAAACCACATCAACACTTACATGATTTCTGTTTTACTTTCAGATTTCTCACGTTATTACCAGTGCTTAGATATATCAAATACTGGAAGAAATATCGTTTAGCACCACTACTGCCCAGGGGTCATTTTTGGACATGTGAAAGAAGTTAAGACTTACAGTACTAAGCAAAAGTCTTAAGCTACCCGTTGTGTCTTTATTTTCTGGTTCAAATCAACCGATGCGAAAATACCATTTCATGCAAGTCAAAGCTTTTTATCATTGGTATATTAAGCATATTGCTTAAAGGTACAAGGTGCTCCAACCATTCAGCATTCAGCTCCACCAGTATACTGACCTGATCATCTGGAATGGGACTGGACAGAAGCCTGGAGAACTGTACCTCAAGACTACACTAAAAAATATGAAAATCTTGCTCGTTGGAGGCAAACAATGAAGAAATAAGTGACTCAGGACTCTTGTTCAAACCTGTACATCTTCACAGAGTTGGCAGGTTAGTATCTCATCAAAAACATCTCCTTCAGCACTTCAGCACAGAATGCAATGAAACTTGTACTCTACCGCCTTGAACATCCTCATTCATCCTGCCACCAGTGAGCCGTTCAGCACCATGGAGAGCGAGAGTCATTTTCTAAGAGCTTTGCCCTCTACAGGCTGGAAACAAGAATGCATAGAATAAAAAGCTTTCTAAACTGTTCTCCCTCTGCTGTGCTCACTAACACCCTGAATTTATTATTATTATTATTATTATTATTATTATTATTATTATTATTATTATTATTAATAATAATAATAATAATAATAATAATAATAATAATAATAATAATAATAATAATAATAATAATAATAATAATAATAACAACAACAACAACAACAACAACAACAACAACAACAACAACAATAATAATAATAATAATAATAATAATAATAATAATAGTCATAATAATAATCTTCAAACCCAAGGATTCTTTACAGAGTGACAACCAAACAAGAATACAAATAAGAAAGTCACAACATTTACTACACAACAACAAGTCTAGACAGACAGACGAACAGTGTTATAATACAGAGAGAACATTTGTGACATAAGACGACTCTAAAAAAGGAGGATCTTGAAGATTTTTGGGCAGTGAGATCTATTTGGGCGCAGCAACACTGAAGGCCTCCCATGGAGTAGGGGCTATAATTGATTACTGTAAATAAAACAGAGTCTATTGACCTTAACATGGTGTAGAGATGTTGCAGGTCTTGTATATAAAAGGGAGTGAGGCCATGAGGGAAGTGCTTATGCAGGAAACAAAACAAACACTGGTTCTAGACTGTTTTAAACCAGTTATATTTGCTGAAATCAGAGTTTACTGATATACAGTTCTACTCTTTCTGAGGGTTTATAGACTGGTTTATACTCTTTATATTTACTGAAATCATATTTTACTCACACATGATGGGTTAAAAGTATCTAGAAGAAATTTGTACTGAAATTTGTTCTGAATACAGAAGAATACTGGTAACCAGTGAAGATGATGAAAAACAGGAGTGATGTGAAAGGTACATTTAGTGTAAGCAGTAAGGAGATGCCTTTTGCAGATTCCCGCATATGACTGATGATTGAAGGCTGCGCCATGAAGTCCTGTCTTTCTTTTCCCTCTTCCAAATCCATCTCTTTCTCTTACTTCTGGAAAAAAATAATAAGGGCTAAGAAACCACTCTGGAGCTACATGCTGTGTGCTACCGCACAAATTGAGGAGTGTTTACACTCAGATAGGGCTGATGAAACAGTTCCAGACTCCTGCAGTGTTTCTTGAACAGAGGAATGTGAGTGTGTTTCTCCCAATCATACAGCAAATGCACAAAACGGTTTTTCCATAAACAAAGAAAACTCCCCAATTGCCACTGTAAATACCTGGTATTTGTTTATATCCTGTACAATTTTTCTAATTCTGTTACTGCTACTTGCTTTTTTCCACAAATTTACATTTACATTTACGGCATTTATCAGACGCTTTTATCCAAAGCGACTTTCATTCTCTTACTACAGGGGGCAGTCTCTCCCTGGAGCAACTTAGGGTTAAGGGTCTTGCTCAGGGACCCAATGGTGGTGCTGAAGGTAGGATTCAAACCGATGACCTCTTGGTCCGGAGGCAAGTATCCTACCCACTTTTACTGTGTTGTACTTGAGAGACACCATCTACCGGAATCAAATTCCTTGTATGTGTTCGCTCACATACTTGGCCAATAAATGCGATTCTGATTCTGATTCTGATGTTGTCTTGTCGATTTTGTACAGTTGCCTATACTTGTGTAGTATTGTGATGTTCTGTTTTTGCTATTTGTACATCTGTTTTTGTTCTTTGCGGGTCTGTTTTTGTTCTTTGTGCTTCTGGTTTTGTTCTTTGTGGGTGTATTTTTGTCCTTTGTGGGTCTGTTTTTGTTATTTGAGGGTCTGCTTTTGTCCTTTGTGGGTCTCTTTTTTGTTCTTTGTGGGTCTGTTTTTGCTATTTGCACATCTGGGTTTTTTTTGTGGGTCTGCTTTTGTTCTTTGTGTTGTACTATGGTCATGGAGGAATTATATTTTATTTTACTTTGTGCTTTGTGTATGATTGAAATGACAGTAAACACCTACTTGACATGACATGGCTATGGGAAGAAAATTCTAAGCTGCTTTTGGGAAACTGATTATCCTCCAAGGTGCCAGACCCTCAGCTGGACATGGCAGCACTTTCTCAGCAGGGTGTCTGGTGGGAAGAGCGCTGGAACAGAACACGTTCTGAACTCCCTGATCACTGCCGGCTTTCTCAAACTCTGTGGGGTCGAGAGAAAAGCAAACCAAAATAAGACTTGTCTCTTTTCATGAAGAATAGTCCAACAACAGAGCTGCTGCTGAAGTTTGCCCCAACACACACCCAAATCAAATGAATGAAACAAATAAAATTGAATGTTGTTTTATATTTTATAGTCTGTAGCAACAAATATTTAGCCACAACGGCTCAAACTGTTGGTCTTGAAGAGACAGATTGGGTCTGACTTTAGTGCATTAACATTTGCTTTGTTTTGAATCATGAAAAAATAAATGTATCACTCAACATCATACAATTCCTTCTAGTTAAGGTATCATTGGACCAAATGTGATTCTTCAACATGATCATGGGACCAGCTGGAGACCCACAAGCTCCAGAAAATCAGACAGAACTGTTTGCTGCTTTGGGCACAAGTTATACTAGGAAAGTTGCTGAGAATGATGTTGTGATTCTGTGCTGCTGTGATAAAGGGGCAGGGGGGTATTTTAATGAAACTCATACAGAAATGTTCAGATCCATTAAACTGCACTTAGTTGTTACACCACAAATCCAGTCAGTTACATTTGTTTTAAGTATTTCAACTGTAAAACAATTTTGAAAAAAAAATCAAATTATTTAAATAATCAAAGGGTGGGCCCAAACCTCTGGCCTGTAATGTAATTAATTCATTTAAAGGTGTGTGTCACCCTACGTGATGTGAAGTAGAATGAAATACACGCCTATAAATTACTACCTACATAAATTACTCCCTACATTGTCTACATTCAACGACAGTTAATAACTAATACTACATTTTTCTCCTCAAGTGTATGTGAACTCATATCTCTGTAACTTCAGACAAATGTGCCCCCCCACGGATTAAATCACACACTTCTCATCATATAAACAGTGAAAGACGTTACAAACTTATTTCCTTGACAACAAGCGTCAACTCTAATCGTGATCACCCTGGGAGGGCAGGGGTTGTGTCGGGGAAGCCTTGTTTTCGTGAACAGAGATCATAAGTCTACGCTTTCTCTTTCCAGCTGGGTGAAGAAATGGCAGAACCGTTTTTAAAATCGCAAGCTCCTGAAAGAGTTTACCTCCTGCTAACATGTTTAACATCAGACTCATCAGTGGGGCGTATTCGACTGTAGACTATAAGAATTTTATTTGTGCAGGGAGAAAGAACAACACACAGGAGATCCAACCGAATAAAACAAAAGCTTAAAGGTAAACATGTCAACACATCTGCACAGATACTGCTTTACGCATGTTCCAATGAAATAGAAATGTTAAATAAGCAAGAGGGATGACTAGATCCAGAGAACTGGTTTGTTTGTTACAACTTTTGGCCTTTGCGTGACAAATTTAAGACCAGAAAGGGTCATTTAAGCAGTTTCCTCTGGGATCAATAAAGTCTTCCAATTCTGAATCTCATTTTCCTCCCTAACAGACTGTAAACCTGCTTTTGCACTCTGGTCATTTTCTGTTGCCGTATTGGCAAATTCACATCAGTCATGTTAATTATGTACATGAATCAATTAGAACAGCATTCATAGAACATATAATATAGAATATAGTTAGCTAGAGTTTATTCTATTATTTTGCTCTTATCCTTTTTTCTATTTTCTCAGGGTCTGAGGGTTGCATTTCACTATATGAATAACACAATATTTGACAATTTAACAAAGTGAATCTTGAATCTTAAATCTTTTATTGTCCCCATAAAGAATTTTTTTCAAAAGTTCACACTTTGATATGCCTTAAGTACAGAGTACATGGTTGCACACAGTAGGTAGTTTGGTGTTCATGATCAGAGCGAGGGATCAAGTAAGAAAATCCACTGGGAGAATGTTCTTGATACACAAAAGCCCAGATATTTCCCCAAAACGTCATGTCCTGCCTGCAAACCCAATTCATTCTGTTCAATTAGAACACCTCAAACATCAAGCTCTTCCATCATAAAGAGCAAATCTGTCAGTTCAGGGGGGTCTCTCTGCCTGATTTAAGAGGCCAACTCAAAAGGTGGTCTGATAATGTGGCTAATCTATTTGAGTGCTGAGATTATGGTGTAGTGAATGAGGTACTGTAGCTCCAGGACAGTAAATAAACGGGCCGAATAAACCCTCAGAAAGTCTTTCTAATCACTCAAGAGACTGACTGGTCATTAAGGTTTCATTAAGCGGCAGGGAGACGAGTGTGCCATAAATATTTTTGTGCAGTGAGATGTCCATGAATAATGTATGAATAGTAGTCTTCCAACATATTGATTCATTCGAGGTCTGGAATTAAAGAGGACACGAGCAAACTTCAGCTGCAGAGAAGCACGAATTGCAGTGCACAATACTTTCAGCACAACACAGCATTTAAAATGACACCCCTGTCATGTTACTGGTTTGAGGCCCATCATGTGTGCTGTTCTGTGCTTGTCTGCTAGACACTATTCATTAGAAAAGTAAGTGTAAAGTAAAGATTCTGTATGAACAGCATGAAATTCTTTTCGATATTTATCCCATTCATGAAGTGAAGCAGCCAGGAACACAGCGCCCGGTGTGTGGGGACGGTACCTTGGTCAAAGGAACCTCAGTGGTGCCACCAGCAGTCTTGGGATTCAAACCCAAGACTTTCTGATCAGAGGGCGAACATTCTAACCACTAAACCGCACAGTTAGGACATTTCAAACTTTCCAAAAGATTTCATTGGCTGTAACGGCATTGTGATGACACAGTATATTGGACCATATTAGAGGTATAAGGATTGAACCAGCATCCTGAAGGTCCCTGGTTCCAGTCCCAGGACTTACTGGGAGCTCTCGGATGAGGTGGTGCTGCTCTGCTGGTGATAACGACCCACACTTAGGCAGCAAAGTGACAAATTTTGGGTCAATAAAGTACACACTACCAGTCAAAAGTTTGCGCACACTGATATCTCTTTTTGCATATTTGCATATTACTCACTTAATATTTCTTCAAATAAACTCAATATTCTTTGTATACAAATACATGTACAGTGTGCTCATCATTAGAGTCCCTTTATTAGTCAGAACAATTTTTATTATTCATCACAAAAGCCTCCGAATATGATAGGAATTGCAATGAGTGCATTCTAGACAGTCTAGAATTTGACTCTGTATCACCAACAATCAGTTATTCGGAGTCAAACATGCACTGATACAGAGTCTTTCATCTTAGAAAGGAAACTGGGTTTATATTATATTTTCATTTATACTTGTTCCCTCAACAACTTTCAAAACTTTAACAAGAATAAAAATCTGCAGTTTATGAAATAAATGGATATGTTGTAATAGCCTTTGATGTGCAAAAAGGTTTGAAGGTCTAAAATACCCCACACAAACCAGCCGGCTTTGCCAAATGTGGAATCTGTTTTGGCAGCAGTAAAGTACTGGTGTTGTTATATAAGACTGTTTTGGTTTGGTAATAGACTTCATTTCAATGTGCAGGAATGTTGGCTTGCATGTAAAAAGTTGAATAGATGGATATTTGAGGGGCCCTTTGAAGTTCCATGGCTTCCCACACTGGCAGAACCCTTCAGAGAGCCCCCAGGACCTTCTGGAAAAGGGCAGTTCTCCGAGGTAGTTTACTTGGTTTCTTGAGGAACCGTTTATCCAGCAGGGTCTCAAACCTCTTTAGGTACTTCAAAGAAGCATTTTAGGTTAGGCTCTTCAAGGAACATTATCTTCTTTGAGGCTTTGAGGCCAGCTACCATTATTGACTAATATATGTTAGATATATTTATAGATTGACTGTATATTTATATTTAAACCGCTACTGATCATTTGTATAAAAAAAGCACATTCCAGTATTCATGCAATTTTTGCATGTAAAAAATGACCCTTGTACTAAATTGCACATTTTTACTTCTAGTTTATAATTTATATTTATTGTTTATTTATATTTGTGCACGCTACACGCTACATTTTGTAAGACCCGGAGCCATGCCGTTCCGTGTATATTCTATACATGTAGCTGAGAAAGTTTACTTTGCCTTTGACATTGACCTAAAGGTTAAATATTCATTAGGACAAAGCAATAACATGTTAGAAAGAAATGATAAATGTGTCCAGACTGTAACATCATTAGTATTTCCATGATCATTCAGAGCATTTAGCTATATTGAGTAATTTTTTGAACATTTAACAGCCTGTCACAGCAAAACATTTGATCCTATTTCATTCTACTCAGTATACTAAAGATAAGACAGGTTAATAGGCACAAAATAGTAGTATGCCACCAACAAGATGATTAAAAAATATATATATAAAGAAAACCTGTGCACAGCTCAGTTCATCTGTGCAGCAGTTTTGCACTGTAGACACCTAACAGGAGCCTCTTGAGGGTTGTGTCCTTTTGTACAGGATTTGGCTTAATCTTGATTATCGAATCAGTGCTGTCCTGAGGTTTAATATAATATTAATATAAAGTCTTGTTTACAATGAGAAGAAAAAAGCTGAGCGGTCGTATTCATTTTCATTCTCATCCACGACGCAACCTTCAAAACTCCTCTGGAACTTCATTTTGATTCCTTCCACATACAGTGAGCCATCCTAAAAAAACTTTTTTTTCATGTCTTTCATTAAATACACCCAAGCAGCACAACAGGAAATTGTAGTCTAACAGCCCAGAGTTGATCTGTGAGAGAATGATTGGACTACAGACGTGAGCTGAAGGTCAGCTTTAGAGGATATTGGGGCTACAAGGCTCACTCAGGAATCCTTCTGGACCGGACATTCAATCAGCCGTCTCTCTGCCCGGCCTCGGGATTACGGAGCTGAGACTTTATTTATTTTTCATTCTGGCAGGTTAAGGTGAGGTGACCAAAGACCTATCATTTTGAGTACTACGTCCAGGAGCTGCTTGATATTTGGGCCTGATTTATGACTAATGTGCTGTGGATGGCATAAATCTCCAAGGATGGTCCACTCGCTCTCCACTGACTAATCACCAGCTCGCTATTTAACACAGCCTCCTGCCCCGGGTCTTTTTCCCTGGACCTGCAGATGTGTGCTGGTCCATAAATAAAGTCTGAATGACTCTGTATAGATGTTGTGTCATCACACTGTGTTTATAAACATGCTCAGGTGAAGTCAAGAAGTTATTATCATTCCCATATAACAGTACATGGTGAAATGATCCAACCTTCCACCAGGACCACAATGTTCCTCCAGCGTAACATACCTCCTGGACCACAATGTGTTTTCCAGGACCACAACATTCCTCCAGGACCAGAATGCGAAGGGTCTGCTGCTTCAAGAGTTCTGGTGATTTCTCATTTCCATCTTTGGTTTATCTTCAACTGGCACGACTTCTAACTTCAACAGTAGTAACTGCCTAGCAGAACATTCAAGATTCAGGATTACTTTGTCATCTGCAGCTGTGAATATGTATATAGTGTGATGAGATATTTCTCCACGAGCCACAGAGCAACATATAACAACATAAAAGTGCATGGACCAGACGTGAGAATGAGAATCCATTCTGTGGTTTTTATTCAAAGTACACAAGAAAACAAACCAGGCTCAGTGGCCGTTACTATGACTTGCACGAGAAAACGAGATGCGGCTACAAACACAGAAAATTAGGTGCTCATAATGAGGGGATGGACCGATCACTGGAACGAAACACAAACAGGGCTTAAATAGTCACATAAATCAAGGGTAAACACAAACCAGGTGGGACTCAAATCAAAGTGACACATGAACAGAAAACAGGTGCAACCAAGACATGTGACAACAGAATAAAAACAGACAGAAGTGTCAAAAGAAAAGTCCTTAAACATGAACAGAAACAGAACAAAAACAGAATCACCAAAATGCAACAAAAAAGCAGTGGCCTTCACCGGCCACTGACCGTACCGTGACAGAAACAATACAATAAATAGACATACAGCAGTCCCAGAGTACCAGAGCAGAAGCTTTGGTACTGTTCGCCCAAATGGAAGAAGAGACAAGTGTCTGTATAATGGCTGGGAAAAAGTCTTTCACAATATTCTGGCTCTTTTATAGCAGTGGGTTTAGGAAGCATCTCCACAATGGTGTGTTTTAATGAATTAAAAATGCTGCAGATTGGATTTAGCGAGTATATAAGAAGCCTGGCGACTTCTTATTCTTTCTATTACACCAAAAAAGACTGAGAGCTAGAGGGAAGTCACAAGCAAGTCCTTACTGAATGAGAGTAAAGGGAGTGTCACATCTCCCTTCCTTTTCCTGACATAGGTTGCAGGCACACACACACCAGGGGTAGTCGAAGTGTTGCATATTATTTCTTTTATTTTCAAAACCAAGCAAAAACAAAATTGACTCAAGGGCCATACACAGTACAACAGTTCAAAAATAACAGGAGAAACATAAACTTAACACATAGGTAGTTTGAGGGTGGACCAGCACTGAAACCCGTAACACGAACACCTTAAATACCCATAAACTAAAACCCAGCCACTAATAACTAAACAAGCACTTAACACAAACCAAATACAGCTGTATTCAATCATCACCCAACAGTCAACCTTCACAATAAACGTTCCCCAAACAAAACCCCAAAACAGAAAAAGGACAGCCTCTAGTGGCCCCCTATCATTACAGTCCCCAGCCCTGACAAGGAGCTAAACAGCTTGATATGTTAATAAAAGTTTTCCACTCTTTTACTTTTTTGGAAAATCGGACAAGGCAAACACTAAAAATAGTTAAATCTTGGCAGCATGGTTCTGTCATTTTACAGTAGACAGTGTAGACTGACGTCATGAACATAAAAAGTGTTGACTGACGTCATGAAAGTGTATCTGAACAGAGTTTAAAAATATCAAAGCAGTGCTTAAATATTTGATGCTGTTCTGTTTTGAGGGAATGAATACATTCATATGAAAATAAGATTAATATGAAACACTATGAGTCTGGTCAAAACCCCTAGAGTCTGGTAAACTTGAGAGACAGTATCCAGTGATGACTGTCCTCCTAACAAGTTGACATTGGGTGTGTGTTGGGGGAAAATGTAGACAGGTTGCAAAATGGTTATTTGCAGAAATTAAACCGGTTGATAATATTGACAACAACATTTTATAAATGGCTACAACCTGAACAGAAATATTGTTCATCAATACATATGAAATGTTGCAAAAAGTATTTCTTCAAGAAAGATGCATTTACGTACCAAATTACCGTCACACAAACACACAGCAGTGGAGAAGCAGACCTGAGCTGAGGAGAGGAGAGTGTTTCTGAAAGGAATGCTTCCTCTTTCAGCACTTTCTGTGAGAGGGAATTTCATTAGAAGGCGCTCAAACAGCTCCATGTGACAGAAGCGTGATGCAAATAAAAATAAAATAAAGAGTATTTTCTCATCAGTCAGTCTTGAGAAAGTCAGGGAGGCCAAAGATGCACATACCTTGATTTACATGAAACTAGAGATGGAAAAATCTCAAGGGAGTTTTTCCACACAGACATTTCAGACAACACTATGCTTCCAACTTTGTGCACACGGTTTGGGGAAGAACCTTTTCTATTCCAGCATGACTGTGTCCCAGTGCACAAAGCGAGCTCCATAAAGACATGGCTGGAGGAGTTTGTGTCGAAGAACTTGACTGGCCACACAGAGTCCTGACCTCAACCCCATCCAGCACCTTTGGGATGAACTGGAATGGAGACTGTGATCCAGACCTTCTCATCCAACATCAGTGTCTGACCTCTACAGAATGAATGGACACAAATTCACACAGAAATCAAGAAGAGTGGAAACTGTTACCGCTGCAAAGTATGACCAACTCCATACTGAACAGTGTTTTATGCATTTAATGTAAACAAAATTTACTCCAGGATCAACAAAGTTTTCTGACTCTGATTCCTATTCTGATACAAACAATCGGTGCAGGTCAGTAACTGTGAATCTTAAGATGAGCCCTGTTTCCAATTAAACACTCTGTGGCTTCAAAGTTATGGTGCAAATAAAGTGTCTTAGATACAAAAGGAAAATATTAATTAAACATTTGCATAATGAGGCTCTCCTATTAGTCCAGCCCAAAGAAAAGAAAACAGAGCTGAGGAAACATCTCCTTTAAGCAGCAGCTGCTGCCGGAGTGGTGTGTAAACTCCCCTGTTGTGGCTACTTTCCGACTCGACGCAGAACTTCGTCGCTCTCTCGCAGGACTTCTCTTTCAATTATAGCTGCGTCTCTCCTGGGAGCTTTTTAATGAGATGACTAATGTGTGTGATATCAGCTTCACCTCAGCGCTGGGTGAGAGCCTCGCTGGCCTTTTGATACCAGTGTGTGGAGACGTTAGGCATCTCAGAGACCCCCTGCTGCTCGACAGCCTCCAGGATGAAGCCCCCTGGCAGAAATGAGGCATCTCTCCTCTGATGTGTTGCGCTTCACTGACGCATCAAGGCTGCGTCTTCACAAGCTGCTCAGAGCGGAGCATGACTTACTCTGAAGTGGGTGAAGAGTTAAAGTCAGCTAAGTGGATATGAAGTCTGCCCTCGGATTAATCACATTCATTTTTTTAATGCTGTGATATTTATTTAGTCTGAGAGAGGTTTATAATCACCCTCAAGTCGGTCCCAAAACGTATTCAGATTGCAAACTTATCACTAAGGCACTTCATTGGGAACATCATTTTAACTGATTATGACTGAATCATGGTGACAGGCATATCACAGCCTTTTTTGATGAGAATGTGGGGGAAATGATGTGTATTAACAATGAACAGATGTGACTAATAAAGGCACATACACCCATCCAGACACTGCTACACACATTAAACCCACTTTAAAAATTACATATGAGTGGGACTTGTCAATGCTGACAATATAACCTGAAATACTCTTCTGGGATTATTTTTTATATTGGGATAAAGTGTAATCTAAACATCATAGTTTCCCTGTTCAATCAAAACATCATAGTTTCCCATATTTTCCCTGATTCAAACTAATCAGCTCATTAAAAGCCTTTCCAAGGTTTTATAAAGACATTAATAAACTTCCAATTGAGTGGCCCAACTAACATTTTATTAAAGAGAGCATGAGGAAATGATGTGTATTAACACTGCACAGATGAGGTTTATGTTCATAAAGGTATTTACAAGCATCCAGACACCTTTACACCATTACACTCACATTAAAACCATTATTTGAAAATGACCATTTTTTCAGCATAGTCAATGTTGACAGTCTAACCTACAACACAGTTCATGACTTTCTTTTTCAGCCCTTCCGTGTTTTTCCTGCACACCTGATCCAACTAAGCAGCTCATTACGAAGCCTTTTCCAAGTTGATGCGGGTGTGTAAGAACAAAGAAAACACAAAAATGTGCAAAACAGGGAAGCTTGTGGAGCATCCATCCATGCATCCATAATCTGAACATTTTATTTTGAACCAGGGTTGCTGGAGGGTGCTGGGGTGGGGGTGGGGGTGGTGGTATGGGTTTGGGGAGCGGGGTAAAGGGGTCTTTCCCTCCACTCATAGGACAAAAAAACAGAGAAAGGTCCATCACAGGTTACCAGTCCATCACAGGGCAAACACTCTGGCCCAAAGTACAGAATTCTGAAACACTGCTTTAGCCTAGACATTATTTTACAATGAATTAATTAATTAAATTAACATCATTTTATCACTCGTCGCTGTCGGGCGTAAAACTCACATGTCCATTTTTCAGGAAACTGAAAAATCTATTTATATTCTAAATAAATGAATACTGTGTCATCCCAAGCTATTTTCAACACTTTTCATTGGTTAATAATTTCTAAATTTTACAGACCCACGTGGAGACTGACCAATAGTATCGATTTATGAAAAAAAACCACAAAGACCAAAAGTGGAGTTACGAGGTTTCCGCCCGAAAGCGACGCACTACTTAATCAATATTACCGATCTACTATTATCTCTATTACCACCATTGGTGTAAATTCATTTAACTGTAAGTTATTTATCTTTAGTATTTATACCACAGTATTTGTGTATACAGTATAGTGTTTTTCATATCAACACTATAGTTTTACTGGATTTATTAGGAATTTATAATTATGTTATTCTTGTCTCTGTGTCTCTATGTGTCTGTGCAGTCATAACATGAGCAATTTCCTCTGTGTCAATAAAGTCTTATAATTCTGATACACCATCCAGACGGCACTACACCACTGCACACGTTGAAACCATTGTTAGAAAAAGACGACTCTCTGGGACTAAAGTGAGTTTAGAGGGGAACTCAAGGGCCATTCATCCATCCATTCATCCATCTATATTCTGCACCACTTATTCCTGACCATGCTTACTGGGGGCTGGGATGCTGGAGCCTATCCCAAAACATATAGGACAAAACTTCTAGGACACCCTGGACAGGTGGCCAGTCCTTCACAGGGCAAACACTCTGGCTCAGAGAATCAGAACTGGGAAACACGGTTTTAGCCTGTACCTTTTTTAGAATTAATTAATTAACAAAGCATAATTAATTAAACTGTGCAACAGCAAATCTTTAGGTAATGAACTATTTTAATTAAAAAAATCATTATGCAAGCGCGGTAAGCAAATAAAATTTCACCAATGTCCAAACAGGTTGAGGCCGCCATGGGCACTGAAGGGACAATTATGGAGGAGCAGAATAGACTGTGAGTTAACATTAGCGCCCCAGGCAACCTCCACTTTGTCCTGGGAGACGGAAAGGAAATGGATGTAAAACAGCGCAGAAAGCGGCGCTAAGGTAAATGGCCGATTTCCGCATGAAGCACGCCAAAGAAAATGTCACGACTCACATCTGTTCACATTAAGAGAGGCTCCAACTGTTCCATTCAAATTACAACCGACTTCAAATAGCCAAAAAATTTATTCGCATGCAACTAAAGAAAAAGTGTTGAATAGGATGAAAGCACAGATTTTTTTTTTAAAACCAGGAACCATATGGAAGTCAAGCTGTTCCGTCTGCCATGCACTAGCTTTTACACCTGTAGCTGCATAACTATCAGAACAATGTTCTTGCTTCAATCTGTCTACGCAATGACATATAAACAGTGATTGTCGGTGGGACTCGTTACGACTGAATACATTTTAAATTGATGCAATTTATAAAAGACTTTCAATCAAGCCGTTTGTATTCGTTGAAACTAATTTTCTGATATCAGGCCCTGACCTCATTCTCATTAACACTTTCGTGCCTGCAATCAAATGCTTACAACAATGTTCTAACATATAAAGCTTTCCCAGAAGAATAGAGGCTGTCAATGCAGTAAAGGGGGATAAATACCTCATTAATACCCTTGATTTCAGAAGAAACACTGGTGTCTACAAACATTTGGACACATAGTGTACATTCATGCTTGCCTGCATATATAACCTCTTTATATAACCATGCTTCAAAAGAGCCACCATCATCCCCGTGCCCAAGAACAACAAGCCCTGATGCCCGAACGACTACCAACCGGTTGCACTGACTTCGGTGGTAATGAAGGTGTTTGAGAGGCTGTTGAAGAACATCATCTCCTCCTCCATCCCAAACACCATAGACCCGCTTCAGTTCACCTACCGACCCAACAGATCCACAGAGGACGCCATCTCCCACGTCCTGCACACCACTCTCAGCCACGTGGACAAGAAACAGGGTAACTATGGGATACTGCTGTTTGTAGACTACAGCGTTCAACACAATAGTGCCAGCTAGACTGAACACAAAGCTGAGGGACCTATACACATACACACACACACACTGTGTGGCCAGGCAGGTCTAGGGTGAGAAGTGTTTAGTAGATGCTCTGCAGACACAGCTCAGCTTGGAATGCACTTTTATGTGCAGAAATATCCAGTAACTTTCGCTACTTTAGGGAGCACCCACTGCTGACACAGGAGGATAAAGCAGTGGAACAGAATTCTCCTGACGGAGCGCCACCCAACAGCTTTGGGATCGTGATGAGTCAGAGGGGCATGTGTGCAATCAAATCCTCACCACAATTCATGAAGGGTTACTTTCGAACACGCAAGTCGACTTCAGTCAAAAGCAGAGTCCGGTCCAGCAGGAGGAAAGATCAAGGGCGCTCCTATTGGACAGCCCTCGTTTTTTTCTCTTACATTATACTGCAAAGTGAGAAATTCTGCTTTGAGAAATCCCACCCTTGGTTCCCGTCTTCTGGAATCAACTTCTGTTAGTGACCCTGATGAAGTTATAAGATTAGATTTCAGAGGCGAGAAGAATGATGATGAGTCTGGTAACAGGAAATACACCCTGAGAGTCAATCTCAGCCAATGAGAAAGCTAGAAGTAGGTGAACCTGAGACAAGAGGGGTTAACTTCTGTACATCTGTGGAAGAACGGAGTTTAAAGAGGAGAGGAGAGGAGAGGAGAGGGCATGACCCAGCTCTGTTGTTTGACCAAGATAAGAGTATGTGGGGTTGCTAAAAGTTTCCACAACATGCTGGAGGACAGGAAACAGCAGAGAAAGAAATGAGCAAAAATGTGTTAAACTGGTATCACAGAAGAATCTCCAGCGGAGCGATCGATTATAATGTACTGCTGTGTTTTAAACACACAGACACAGACGCACACGCAAACACGCGCGCTGATCTCATATATTAGCTGTATTTCGAGGTAAATCCATTGAGGGTCTGTCTGTAAACCCCCGCTTAAAGGCTGAGCACGTGAGGAGCAGAGAAAAACACCAGCTAAAACACAACCACGTGGCTTTACCTGAGACAGGTGTTACCTGAGACAGGTTGGCATCTCGAAGCTCGTCGAAACCCGCCGTGCTTGTGTTCTTCAGCTCCATCCACATTGTCGAGCCACCGTTTCTCTCGGAGTTCCTCTTAATAAACAGCGCCGCGGCACTCCAGCTGCAACACGGGGCTGTGGGCGTGGCTATGTGACGAGAGCTAGCTGGGGGCGAGGCCTGTGCCTGTGCTGTTTCCATATGTTTTTTTTTTTAATCTATTTTTTTCAATAAAAAAATAAAATATACTACCACTAAACGACCAATCAGTGCTTTAAGGGTTTAAACAACGCTTTTAGTAAATAAAAAATCTAAATATTTGATACTTGTAAAAGCTCAGCTATTTAAGTTGTAAAAAAGGCTTTTTTGATGATCAGAGCAATAGGTGACAGTGAATGACTGAGAAAGCTACACAACAGTGTAAATTAATAAATGTGTAAATAAATAAATGGTCCGGCTCACTGTCTGTACACTGCCAGGTGAAATACACTTTCTGGACAATAGGAGACGCAAAAAGTCAGATCTTTTAATCAGGTTTAATGAAACGCAGCAGAAAAGATCACCAGGTCATCTGAAGGTAAAAGTGAAACCATGTACAAAAATGTTGCTTCCAATTGTTACATTATGTTGAATCACATCAGTATGATTTATATTATATTACATAATATTACTATTACATCAGAATATTCAAGTGTGAATGATAAACATTCACACACACACACACACACACACACACACACATATATATATA
>JBBPDC010167292.1:0-17611 GCA_037974485.1 Hemigrammopetersius urotaenia | reverse complement strand
AGTTTCCCAGTTTAAAAGTAGACTCAAGACACATTTCTTTAATCTGGCATTCACGTAACTCCTCCCATAACCTTATACTCCAGTACTAGCACACTGTATTCTGAACGGCTGCTACGCTAATTCTGTTCTTTATCCTTCTCCCCATCCCGAGGCACCTGATGGTGCCATCTCCAATAGATAAAGGCCAACCCTGCGAGGTTCCTGATGCACCCAGAAAAGAGAGAGAGTAAATGAATGAATGAGGGAGAGAGAGAGAGAGTAAACGAATGAATGAGGGAGAGAGAGAGCAAATGAATGAATGAGGGAGAGAGAGAGAGAGTAAACGAATGAATGAGGGAGAGAGAGAGTAAATGAGTGAATGAGGGAGAGAGAGAGAGAGAGAGAGTAAATGAATGAATGAGGGAGAGAGAGAGTAAATGAATGAGGGAGAGAGAGAGTAAATGAATGAGGGAGAGAGAAAGTAAATGAATGAATGAGGGCGAGAGAGAGAGAGAGAGTAAATGAATGAATGAGGGAGAGAGAGAGAGTAAATGAATGAATGAGGGAGAGAGAGAGTAAATGAATGAACGAGGGAGAGAAAGTAAATGAATGAATGAGGGAGAGAGAGAGAGTAAATGAATGAATGAGGGAGAGAGAGTAAATGAATGAGGGAGAGAGAGAGTAAATGAATGAGGGAGAGAGAGAGAGTAAATGAATGAGGGAGAGAGAGAGTAAATGAATGAATGCCCCGTGGATATTATAGTGGTAGAATTTACTGCAGAGTACACACACACACACACACACACACACACACACTAATGTGCCTGCTGTGCCTGTTGGAGCTGTGTGTGTGTGACCCATATTCCAGCAGTGTGTTATGTAACTGCTGCAGCGTCTGCAGGCTGCTCTGACTAAGAGTTTTAAATGAGAAACCGAACTCAGTAAACCCTCCGCACCTCAGAGAACTCGTGGAACAGCCCGGACCAGTTTGGTGTCCGACCTCAAGTCTGACCTTTTATACGTATGTTGACAGTTAAGTAGAGGAGAATCTGATCTAAATCACTGTTTTGGGGATTCACGGCGCCCTGCATGTGTCCCTCCACCATGAATGGGTTTAGTTTTAGGACCAAATGCTTTCTGTTGGGGAGCTTTTAGAAACAGATATCTGGTTCCATTCACCTCCACTGACTCGCCGTCTGCTCTCATCTTCTACCTGAGTGTGTTTTTGTCACTTTAAACTGTCTTTTTCTGTTGACACCCCCCCCCCCGCCACACACACACACACACACACACACACACACACACACACACACACACACACTTCTGAATTCCCCTCTTTCTTCATCCCTCTCTCCTGTCCTCCCTCCACTCTGACCTACTTTTCTACTGACCCGCTTTACAAATGTTCTGCATGCTGACGGAGAGAGAGAGGGAGGGAAAAAGAGAGGGAGGGAAATGGAGGGAGAGAGAGAGGGAGGGGAGGGGAGGGAGAGCGAGTAGAGAGAAGATCAGATCTGGCTAAATGTGAGGAAGGCAGCACTGCGGCTGTGGGCAAATGTCACCTTGCTTTTGTTCTCCTGCTGCCGTGGCAACCGTTTCCCGCTCCGTCCGCAGAGTGTGTGACGGCATTAAAGGTGTGTGCGTGTGTGTGTGTGTGTGTGTGTGTGTGGTATTTGCTTTTCCGTTTGACTTTCAGACCCTCGAGATCCAAACTGAGAGAACGGTCAGAGTAAAGGTAAAAGGGGATCTCCACACATTTTCCAAAATTCAGCCTTTAAGGTGAACAGAGGCGCTTCAGAGGCGCTTCAGAGTGAGAAACTCTTCAGAACTGTTCAAAGTGGAGGTGAATGGAACCAAGCGTCAGCCTCTAAAAGCTCAGGTGATTGTGGTTGTGCCGTCTGACGCTTGAGACGATGCTCTACCAGAGTTCTGAGAAGCGTTTGGTCCTAAATTTAAAAGCACGATGGAGGATACATTGTGTCTTCTGTATATAAGATTGACATTGTTTATTATATTGTATTGTACATTGATATTCATATTCATACATATATTTATATTTATAAATAGTATAAACATTTATGTACAAAAGTACTTTTGTTAACATTTATCTTATAGTTATAAATATAAATCCATATCACATATTCATATTGTAGATTTATTATTGTATATTATATTTGCTCAGTATATTGTTTATTGTGTCTTTTAATATTGTTGTTGTTTTTTTATACTGTTCTACTTGAGAGACACCATCTACCGGAATCAAATTCCTTGTATGTGTTCGCTCACATGCACGGCCAATAAACGCGATTCTGATTCAGATTCAGATTCAGATTCAAATTCAGATTCAGATTCAGATTCAGATTCAGGATGTCGTTAGGCAAAACAGTCCCTACCAAACAGGTGTTGGTTCAGATCCTCCGCTATTATACATCAACATCATCCATACAAACACTCAGAGAGACGCGGAGCTTCACTGAGGGTCAATAGTGAACAATCTGACCGCATCTGTTGTCTGGTTTCATTCACCTCTACTGTAGAGAAATCAGAGTCTGTGCAATGAAGCTACAACGAAACCCATTCATGGTGGAGGGAGACATGCAAGTGAGGCGAAACAGTCCCAAGTGAAAAGTGATTTACTTCAGAATCTCCACTTATTTTACCACCAAAATCCATGTAAACACCCAGAGAGACGTGGCGCTTCACTGAGGGTCAGTAGTGAATAAAACTGTATTTGTGTTGGAGATGTCTGGTTCCATTCATCTTCACTGTAAAGAAAACTACATTAATCATTTCACACCAAGCACACTCTGTTTACACACGCTGCATTATGGGAGATTTTATCCAATAGGTCGAGTTCTCCTTTAAACAGGACTTCGCAATACCTTTCGCAATATAAGTGTTAGTTAATCGCTATTTTGGCGACCAATCACAGCTCAGGGTGACTTCCCACAGGTGTTTTGTTGAATGAACATTTAATCCAACAAAAGACTCTTGTTCCATCTTAAAATGAGTGTGTGCTCAGTCGTAGTGTTGAGAGTTTAGCACTAAATAATAAGCGTAAATTTCAGGGCCAGAAAGCCCCTCTTGGGGGTTCGAGTATTTTTTGGGATCAGAAAGACGTGTGGTGTTTTAGATGATATAAAGTGATTTTTTGATGAGGAGGGAGCTGGTTTGGCTCATATCTGTTATGGCGGCAACGCTCTAACAGCACACAGTGCTGCAGAAATCCCTGCGCTTTTAAATATTTTATACATCACTCCCTTACCGAACCCTTAAATCCTAATCCTTAACTGAAACACTAACCCTAACCTTTAAACCTACATTTATCACACGCTTTTATCCAAAGACTTCCATTCACTACCTACAGGGGGCAGTCTCTCCCTGGAGCAACTTGGGGTTAAGGGTCTTGCTCAGGGACCCAATGGTGGTGCTGAAGGTAGGATTCGAACCCATGACCTCTTGGTCAGTATCCTACCCACTGAGCTAAACCTAGCCCTTACCTCTAAGCCCTAACCGTTAACACCCAACCATAACCCTAAACCTCTAAACCTAATCCTCACTTCTGACCCTTAACTGTAACCCAACCCTAAACCTACCCTTGAACCGGAAAACTAAGTCTAACCTTAAATCTGACCCTGTTGATCCTGAGGTTCAGTCGTTTGTTTATAATGAAAGTGTAGCTCATTTAGAAAGTGTGACCGAACATCACAACAATGACTGAGATGCCGTGTGTTTGAGGCCTGTGCCACACACACACACACACACCACTTCCACAAGCGTCTACACACTCACTGATCAGCTCTGATTCAGCGCTTGAGTGCATTTCAGTAGCTTTTTTTTACTTACAGCATGAGTGTGTGTGTGAGTGTGTGTGCG
This sequence comes from Hemigrammopetersius urotaenia, assembly GCA_037974485.1. NCBI lineage: Eukaryota > Metazoa > Chordata > Actinopteri > Characiformes > Alestidae > Hemigrammopetersius > Hemigrammopetersius urotaenia. The sequence continues at coordinate 13,756 of JBBPDC010167292.1, read as the reverse complement.
TGTGTGTGTGTGTGTTGCGTGCCTGGCCTGTCCCTGAGGGTGTGTGTGTTTGGGGTTATGACGAGAGCTCTGTATCTAGGCCACGGTTACATCATAACAGAAGATTCCAGAGCACTGAACACACTCAACTCGCATTACACAACACACACACACACACACACACGCACACACACGCAGAGAGCAAATGTTCTATTCCAAACCCATCACAACTAAAAGAAGCCACAGCCTTTAAATGGCCCAGATCTCCCAGTTTCCTTTTGTCCCAGAGCCTCCTCCACTTTTAACACTGGAGTGTTTTTAACTCTCCAACATTTTCTGCACCGTCGTCTTTGTCCCTCAGAACCAAACGGAGTGATTTTGTCCCTTTAAGATCAAGACAAATGGTTATGAGGTCACAGCCACAACAAATGAAAGGTTTCTGTTCCCATATATGGACTGTATGAACAAATTTGCTACTGTAACATTTACGAACGACATCAAAATCTTGTTTCAAAAGGAACATTGATCAAACGCCGGCCCTTTAAGGAGCTCTTTAACGAGTGAGGACAATTTAGCACAAAAGTAACACCACCAGGAAAGAGTAAATTCAACAAACTTTTATTATGACTTTTTTGACACTCATCTGAACACAGACCTCGGCCCGTAACGGCACACCTCCCACTCCGAACCTCGCTGTGGGTTTGGATCCAAACCCCAGGCGGCGTGTTCAAACAGGGGACAAACGTCTACGACTACACCATCACATTCAGGTGACAAACGGAGACAGAGATATAATAGGATGAAAATATAAAATAAAATACAATAATAATAATAATAATTATCATAAAATGCCAAAATAAACTTGATAAAAACTTTACATTACTCAGAGAATGTTATTTTTACATTTATACACAGAGTCCAGTGGCAGGCACCTGTTTCAGACACTCAACACAGAACACTCTGATGTTTCAGTGCAGGAGCGACATCCAGCTACTCGAAGGGTTAAAAACGCGGGCTGACGGGGCGGCGGGGCCCAATGCTGGTTTCTTCCTCCGGTTGCAGCATTTCGTAGTGTTTTATTTACACGGCGACCGCTGGGCCAATCCGAGAAAAGCTCTAACGGATTTAAATAGACGTTAACACTCATAACACTTAACCAGTCTGTTTAATGAGGTAGTGCATGGGACATCTACGAGACCACGGTGTGTGTGTGTGGGGGGGCGGGGGGTCTGGTCACACCAGCAGGTGTGAATGAACTTGAGACACACCGAAGACCCGTTCAGGTCCAATCACTCGGACGTTCGTCTGAGATCTGGTGAACTGACTGTCAGTATGCCAATGAAATACGCTACGATTTTTACACGTCACACTAGTTTTTAAAGCTAGTTCTCGGAGGAAACGGCCGTAAAGGTGCGAGGACGACCTCACGGGTTAATCAAATGCAGGTGCTCTACAGATTGGTCACAGTGACCCTGGCGGCAGGTCAGTCTTCTTTTCCTGGGTGGGTTTATCTTACAGCGACTGTGACAAGAAGATGGGTCTGTTTACTCGTTCACATTAGCCCGAAACATGACCATGAAAACAAACGTTTGATGTTTACACGCAGGTACGACACAATGATACAGAAATTCTGCTAAGAAATAGTGCTTTCGGCCCCCCACCACCTCCCACCATTTTTTTGTTACAGTTTTCGTTGTTTTTTCACAAAATATATTCAAATATGATATGTTATATATCACAGTATATTACAATCCAAATGCTTAGGGGACGCCATGTCGAAAGGACCACAGAGGACAGTGAGATAGGTAGATTCACGGAGAGAATGGAATTCTTTTTCTTTTTTTCTTGCGTCTTTGGTTCCTGGTGTGAACGGGTGGGGGAAAGGTCGGAGCAGTTCGAAATTCATTGGAGAGGCAGTTTGTCACAGACTGAGTGCGACATTAAGAAGGTTTTATCATTAAGGGGTTGAATTGAACGGAAAAACAGAAAAAGAACTCCGTTTTTCATTCATACTCCATTTCAGTGGTCAATAAGTGCTTGAGTGAGGACAATAAGAGCAAACAGGAGAGACAAACTGTCTCAAAAACAAGAGTGTTTCACCATCTGGTTAGTGTGGGACCAATAATGAACTTTCATGCATTAGTGTAATAATAGGGTTGTTTTAGTGTTCTCATTATATAGCGGACAGTTAAAGGTATCAGTTATCGATGGACCACGTAGTGTCCTTCCTCCTAGTCACGTTTCTTGTTTCTTCCGCTCCGACCTCCTGGCCCCTTCTTTCCACTTTCCTTCCTCACCCCGAGGCTAGTTCTGGGCGAAGACTGCTGTGTGGTCATGTCATCTGCTCCCTCAACCTCTTCTTCTTTGTCCTGCTGCTGGTTGACCTGTGTGATGGCCAGGTAGGGGTGTTGAGGCAGTGCTGAGTTGGGCGAAGCTGCTGTGGTGGCTGTGGCCCAGTTGGGTACATCCTGGGTACATCCACTGGACAGTGCCCTGTATTTCAGCCTCAGTTTGTGGGGCAGTGCTGTAGTTTTCATTTCTGCTTGGCCATCCCAGTTTTGGCAAGCACCATGTATAACCATGATTGGTGAACAAGACTGATGGCTTACATGGTAGACACCCGTTTCTGAGGAAGAGGATGACGGGGATTCGTCGTCAGTGGAGGCCTCTTTGTCAGAGCTGCGAGGGTCCCCATCGCTGGACGAGGTGTCCTTGCTTGAAGAGCAGTGCTCTTGATAAAATCCATCACCTCTGGGATCGCCTTCATAGGTCAGCACAGGTGGCTCTTCGTCCATGGGGCTGAGGTAGGGGTTCTGGTGCTGGTACAAGTGAGCTTTGCCAACCTCGTTGAGCAAGTCTGGGGCAAAGGTGTTTGGAGCACAGTCTTTAGGTGGTTCTTGTGCCCGAGTATGGTGCTCTTGCTGGGGGGCATTGCCCTGTACTTCCACACCATCCAGCTTGCCTTTAGAGTACTCGTAATCGGGCGAGTCCAAAGATCGCCTTGCTAGCTGTTGGGCAACTTCTGAGAGAGTCTCTAAACCAACTGCTCTTATAGGCAGACTTCCTCCTGCTTGGTTCATATGAACCAAATGTCCATTTTGCTGCAATGGCAATCCAGATTGATGATCAATTCCATCAGATCTCTGGCTCTCGACAGGGTATGAATTGCTGCTGGACCGGTACAGGATGACACTCCTCTGGGCTGTAACAGGTTGATTCGTAGGGTTGGTAACAGACTCTTGGTGTTCAGTTCCTGGCGGTTGGTGGCTCTGTAGCTGGGCAAGGCCATGATGACCACTGAACATGCCATTGAGAACACTTGCCTCAAGTCTGGTAACGTCCATGCTTGAACTTTCTCGCTTGATATCATACGTCTCTGGCTCCGGACTATCGCGAGAAGATCCATCTGACATGTCGGACAGTGATCCGCGGGGAGAGTACTTGGGTAATGGCGTGTGACGTTCACCCAGAGTTGACTGTTCAGCCTCTGAGGAGTCAGAGTTCATCATGACCTGTGAAGCACTGGAGTATCCACTGCTGGAGAAATAGGGGTTTCCGGAAGGTGGTCCCCCGGTGATTCCGTTGCTTCCTGCAGCCTCAGCTGCACTGCTCATCTGCTGAGTCTTCTCCATGTAAGAGGCTGTGCTGATGAGCCCAAATCTAAGCTTTAGCTGCAAAAGCTCAGTCTTCAGACGAACGTTCTCGTCATTCAGTGCCATCACCCGATTCTCCAGCACCATGTCATTGAGTCTACGCTTTTCTCTAGATCGCTTGGCTGCTTCATTATTCTTGCGGCGTTTTTCCCAGTAGCACGCATCTTTCTTTTCTTCTGAAATGAATTCTCGCTTTCGACGGCAGTTGGAGTTGGGCTTTGGTTTTAACAGTCTGCTTTGTCGAGGAGAGTCGCTGGCTTGAGGTGATGGTAAACTCTCACTGAAACTCGAAAACGTGTCTAATGTTTCCAAGTTGCCATTGGTGTTTTGGGCAGCATGATTCTGACTTTCCATTGTGCTCTTTCAGAAGCCAGTCTGTAGGACTGGGACTCGGCTGACATTGAAAAGAGAACTTCAGGGTAAAAGCTGATGTCCGCACCCACCAATGTGCTTGATGTTCCTCTAAGGAGGAATCTCGCTGATTTTGATTGTTTTTTACCCCTCCTGTTCGAAACTAGTCGTCAGAACTTTCAAGTGTCCAAATTGGCCAGAAAGATAAGAAAGAGGTGGAATTCCACAAAAATCTCCCTCATTGGACAGGTCTCGGGAAATGCTTTGAATACGTCTATGAAACCGATCTTCGATGATGGCAGTGTTTAGGAAAGTTCCCTCTTGATTGCTGGGTCTGTCCGAGCTCCGCTGGACCTTTTGAGTAAATCTGTATGAACAAACAAAAAAAATAATTTTATTTATTTATAAATCAGAACATCAAGAGCATACAAATTGCTTCATACAAATTAAAGAGATTGTTTTACAACACATATCTAGGTTTTTAAGGCTAAAGCAAGTGTGCCCAACAGAAGTCTCAGTATGTTGGTCTCGCTCCCTTGGTTCCCGCTCACTTGTTCAGCAGTTTTACGAGTTTAATGAGTGTTTTTGAGGAGGGGAACTACCAACCGGACTCTACTAATCTCAAATATGGATCACCTATAGATGGTTTGGTATTAAGTGCGGTCTGACAGTAGACTCCTTGTGTTTGACCTTAATCTGGGGAGAATCAATTTAATGAACATTTGAGGATCATTCAATATCAGAAAAAATCCATTTAGCATAGACTGTATGTTTTTCCTCCAGCAGATTTCTAGTATTTCAGTTTACTGATCTTCCAGAACATTTAAATCATCTCCAGTTTTAAACAGGCAATTTTAACGGAGTTCATTCATCTGCTTTTTTTAGAACCTCATCCAGGTTTGGCGACGCCTTGCAGTCTTTGTGTTTGTCTCTCTATCTGAGAGAGCTTTCGAGAAATGTGGGTCAGGAGAGTGACTGAGTGTGGTGCGTAACAGCTCTGCAGTAAAGCTGCTTATTGTGTAAGACACTGCACTGTCACATAACCACACAGCGCTGTCAGCCAGCCAGGACTGCGGAGAGTTAAGAGGCGACTGGAGACCGCAGGGACACAATCGCTGTGACTGCCTCAAACACACACCGTCTCCAATCACTACTCCTGGCAGAGGACATCTCTGAAACAGATACTTCTTCAGATCCACTGTTCCTCGTCTCAAAGCCCAAAGACTGTGACAGATGTTCCCTCAGAACCACTTCACCCTGGAGAATTTGCTCGTGACTACAGTTATGTCGTCACATGTCAGGCAGCACGCAGCCTGTACATCGTCTGGCAGAGTGTGTATCAGTGACGCATACAAACCCTACCAGATAATAAACCAGTACAGTACTCCTACGTTAACTCGGACCAGCAGTCCAGTTTCAGTCCATCGCTGATTTTTTCTGAGAACCAAACTAATAACTGTTCACTAAAAACCTCCACACCAACATGGAATTTTTTTTTTGCTTTCGTGACGTTCACAGCTTTTTTCGTGGCAACGTATAATGTATCATGCATTTTTGTGCTAAAGTATATTTCCATTTAAAAAATAACGACATTTTTTGGTACAGTCCAGAGAACACAAAGCAAGCGTGTCTTGGGATGGTGAAATACCGCAGCGCTCCGAGGCGGGAGGTTTGAAAGAGGCCAATCCGAGAACACTATTTCTCCTTGCAGCTGATTGGCTGCTGCAGTCCAGAATTTCCCCCGTGGAGCGTCTCTAGTGTTCTCGGGTTTTTCATTTGGTTCTTCTTAAAGCCCTGTATTTTTATTACAGTAAATTAAATACATTTCTTACAAAGAAAAGGCGTGTGCATGAATTACAGCACAGTCTATACAAGGGTAATATCAGTATTTACATTCTAGCAATGCGATTATGGGTTTACCTTTATATTTTCCTCAACGGTAGGGTATTAAGAGTTTAAAAAGAATTTGACATGTTTTGGGAGTATATTTGGGGGCATATTTAGGGTTTACACTATAAAAATAAGCCTTTTTAGACATTTTTTAAACACAACATTGTGTTTTTTTACTACACGCAGGTGCGTTTGGAACACAGGTGCTCTGTACTGTATATACTTAGCAACTGTTCAAACATTTATAATGTTTGTGTTCATATAAGTACTAGGGGTGGGAGTTGCCAAGGAGACGACAATACAATACTAGATTTGCACGATATTTGTCCCGATACAATGTTATTGGTTCTTCCACACAAGAGACAACCGAAGTCCAGCGCCACCTTGTGGACTTTAGGAGCAATGAGAGGCAATATCCCAAAATAAAATATATTTAATATACTTTTAACATTATTAAACAGTAATCAAGTATCAATACTTGGTGCTACAGCGTTGATATAGTCCTCCCAACTCCCCTAGTGTATTGTTTTTTCCTCCCGTGTCAAATAAAGACAACAATATGTAGAATATGTAGAAATTTACACTAAATCTAACCAAACTCAATCAAAGTAAATAAAGGGATTTTAGTGGAGAACCCCAGCATTGCCAGAGTGCAGTATTATATAAATATCCGTGAGCTCCAAACATCAGGCATGACTCTTCTGAGGTCGTGTATCCGTATCGGTTAAAGGTGCCTTTAAAATGCTGACCCAAACAGAGGACTATCCCATGTCCAGGACGGGTTTTATTCTTTTCGTGTTTGAAGAACAAGCTGTTTTTGTGTTTAATGTGAGTTATAGAGCCTGACTCTGATTGACAGATGTCCATCAGACCCATCTGTGCTGATCTGAGGCAGGAAGTGCGATTCGGTCATTCCTGGGGTCTAAGGGACGTTACGTAACCACAGCCCATCCCGCACTCCGGGAGTCTGCCTCGCCTCGCTCGCCTCGCCCGCCTCGCCCCTGTCTCACCGCAGTCTGCTCTACAAACACACAGATGAGCTCAGGAACGGGAGGTTTTCCGGGCGGTGTGTGACCGATCCCGCGATCAGGAGCATGAGGCACAGCACGTCCCACTGACCCAGAAACAGCCAGCACCGTAAACACTGTGCCGGAAAATAGGTCAGTGGGACGGAGAGAGGGAGAGAGGGAGAGAGAGCGGGAGGGAGGGGCGACCAAGTGAGCAAGCTGGGAGGAATTATAGTGCAGACTAAAAATAGAGACGCGGTGTGGGGGTGGAGCTCAGGAGGAACACGGGGCTCTGATTGGCAGACGAGAGCGGAATTTAGCAGCACTGCGGCGCAAAAAAAAAAACGCTAACGCCAGCACAGACACGATCAGAATACACACACACACACACACACACACACACACACACACACACACACACACACACACACACACAGTGCCTTACATGCACAGACATTCATTGCGCATCACACTAAAACAATGTTCCTGGCTCCTACACTTCAGCAGTTCCTTTTTCACAAATGACTTCTGGGACTTAAAGAACCGCACCATGAGGTTCTGGAGAGACCCGGTAAATTGATCTAGAACCTTCAAGGTTGTAAACGGTTTAACACAATATTGGGAAAACATATTTTAAAATGAGAAAAAAAAAACCAAACAAACGAAAAGATTTAAGTAGTTTTAGGAAACAACAGCATCGCTCAAAGAAGCCTTTGTCTAATTTTTGGGGTTTTTTTTTTTACATAATGGAACGTTTTTCAACCTGCAGCAAAGGTGGGAAAATAATAATTCTATAAATAAATTAAAAAAAAACAACAAAAAGGTGTTTAATCCAAACCTATAAAGGAGCCGATGGCGCTTGTTCCGGCAGGATTCTCCATTCATTTAAGGACAAAGCATAGAACCTGAAGACTGGTTCCATCAGGAATAGTTACTTAATCAGCAATATGCAAATGAGCCTCCAGGACGAACGTGGTGTAACTGCTACACCAGCATTATGTCTGTCTCACACCGGTTCTTTAACATTTACAATGATAGTTAAAGAACTGTATAGTGGTCTTTAGGGAACCAAAAGTGGTTCCTGGAATTCCTCCCATATTTCTGTCTAACGTAATGTTTCGTTCAGGACTGCCGCACGCAGCCGAAGCTCCTGGGAGTCTCTGGGAGGGTTTGGGTGCGTGAAGGTGAAGGTCTTCAGAGGTTTTTCAGAGGTGCTCACCCAGAACCAGGTCAGTTCACAGTGCAGTCTGACCAGAACCAGTTAATTTTGTTTGGGGTGGAACATTTAAAGACATTAACGGCAGGTTTTGCCTGATTCAGAACGGATGGGAAGAGCTCAGAGCTGAGAGGAGAACGCCGTGGAAACACTAACTCTCTGAAAATCATTGTGAAGGATTTATATCATCTTAATGAGACACTGTCGTATTGCCCAGCCCTACATTTTATTCTCCTATTTACTTCTCTTTAATTATACAGTATTAACACATTAGCACATTATTACATCACTAACGCATTTGTAACACATTATTACACATTCATCTGAACGTAGAACCGTGAAGGTCAGCAACGACAGAGACAACGGTTCACAAGCACAGTGTCTGATCTATATTTCATTTTATCTTTTCGGTCCTTGTCTCCGATTTACTTTTCAGAGTGGTTTTCAGGATTGACAGAGTCTGTGAGAGTCTGAGAGAGTCTGTATGAGGCCCAGATCTGGTCCTGAAGGTCTGGTGTTCCTCCTCAAACCCCCTCACTAAGTTGAAAAGGTGAGCGGACCCAGGTGTGTGTGTTAAGGCAAACCCCACACTATCCGGGACCGTGGATTTGACCACTCCTGTAATACAGCAGACACTGGAACCAGGTGTATTGGTGTGGCATGCATCATTTTTTGCTTTAATGTTAATTTTCTCACCTACAAATACACACACAACAGAAAGTTCCTGTTAGTGCTCACAGGCCACGTGTGACGGCAGTGTGTGTGTGTGTGTGTGTCATGCGGGACCGATGGCTGGTTATGGACCCCACGCTGCTCCAAAGTGAATGGCATTGTCTGACAAACACGTGGACTGCAAAAAACCAGCAGGCCAATTCTGTGCACTTTAATGCATTCGTGTATAATGTATTGGGCGGTTTTGGTGAACGAGGGCGTCTCTGAAAATGTTCTTGATTTCCCTAAATACGAAACATGAAAAATGTACATGAAAAGTGTACGAGCGAGGCGAAAACCGTCTCGCCGTGACATTGAAAACGAACAATGCATCTCGGCGTTATTCCTTTCCCCACCCGTTTTTCGGAAACGCCCCGCCTCAAGTGACAGAAGATTGGCGGAGGGCATGCGAGTAACCAATCATAGCGCAGGACGCGGCCCCTCCGCAGCCAATCGCAACCCGAGTAAGGCGGGACACGCCTGAAAACGGGTGGAAATGAAAACGACAACGTTGTCGCTAATATTCGTGTATTTCTCTAATTACAGCTCTGCAAACGCTTCACACACATATATAACCGCGTTAAAAACACCGGAAAGAATAAAAAATGAAATTAAATAAAAACCTCGAAGTAAATGTGGGTAAATGTGGCGTGCCTGCCGCACGCTAGTCACGTCAATGGCGTTGGAACACGAGCGCGGATGAAAAGGAGGAAAATATGAAACGTGCGTTTATCTAGGACCTATTCCGAGAGTACACTCACCTGTACAAAGGGCCGTTCTGTCCGTGCAGAAAGAAGAGTCCGGTTTCGGGGTGAAAACGGGTTTTTTGTCCTCTCGTCGGAAAGTGGCGTGTTCAAGCGCGCCGTCTTTTTTGTGTTCAGTTTCTCAACGAAACGCTCGCGACTAACTTAACCTCCCTGCGCGCGCCGTGTGCTGCTATTTGCTGTGAATCCCTCCCCTGCGTGTGTCCTCATGTCGGATGCTTTGCTCCAGTTTCTCTCACACACACACACACTCACAGTCTCGTAATGTGTGTTAGTAGGTCAGCGGTTGCATAACAGCAGGCTCTGCGCGCCCGGTCACGTTCTCGCGCTCTTTCTGCGCAGCGCCAAGCAATTACAGCGCGAGCAGCGGCGAATTCGGTTTATTTTAATCCTAATTAAAATCTGATCCGCGAGCGAGCCGCAGGTAGGGGAATATTACGCAATATAGTTACAACACTGGGTCGTACGGAGCTGGCTGGGTCGTACCCAGGCTGCTCAGGGGTCAGACAGGTCAAAAGCGTTTCTCGGGTCAGCACAGGTGTGTTAGTGCTGTTTTCATATTAGTGAGATTATGCACTAATAAACATAATCACTTTAATGAGGCTGAAGATGGATACTGTTAGACAGACAGATGATTTAGACAGACGAATAAACAGGTAGACTCAGACACAGCGGCAGACAGACAGGTAGACTCAGACACAGCAACAGACAGACAGGTAGACTCAGACACAGCAACAGACAGACAGGTAGACTCAGACACAGCGGCAGACAGACAGGTAGGATTAGACACAGTGACAGACAGACAAACGAACGGAAAGACAGACAGGCAGATAGACATGTGGATTTAGATGAATGGGCAGACAGACAGATAAGCAGACGGGCAGATGTATGACAGACAGACTGATTTGTCTTGTGTGATTTCCTTTCAGACCCCTGCAGTCTCTGACTGTCCTGCTGAACTCTGTTACCTCACACACACACACACACACACACACACACACACACACACACACCGACTGCTTCACCCCTGTTACACCCCAAACCCCCAGTGTGTGTGGGGTGTGAGAGAGTTGTGCCTCGGACTGCAGCAGACTGCTTTTGAACTTGCCCCCCTCCCCATCCCCCCATCTTCTTTCTCTGTTCACCCCCATTTGCTCCCTCGGAGTCTGTTTGGGTTCCCTAGGCAACGGTTACGCTGCCTGCCTAGCAACCCTCCAACCCCCGTCTCCGTACCGACTCACCGAGACGCCCTGCAGTGTGTGTGTGTTTGTGTGTGTGTGTGTGTGTGCGCGCGCGCGAGAGAGAGAGAGAGAGAGAGAGAGAGCTGGGGCTGGATTATGGAGCAGGAAGCAGTGCAGGCATGCTAACAGCAGCTATTGTCTGACCCCCATCCGCCTCACACCCAAATACACACGCCCAGACACCTGACCAGTGGTGGTTTCTATAAGACTACAGATGAAACAATGTTTCACCAAGAAAAAATAATACAAAAAACCTTCAGAACTATCACTTTTTTATTGGTGTGAAACAAAAAAAAAGGCTCATAAACATAAGGTTGATTTCCTGACACCTCCTCTGCACACCCCACCCCCAACCTCAGCATTCGGATCACATCCAGCACACGTCTCCAGCCTGTCTCTCTCAACCGTCCAGGTCAGGAGGGAACTGAGGAGGATTAAAACCAGGAAGGCAGCGGGTCCAGATGGAACCAGCTCAAGGGTTGTCAGGTCCTGCGCAGATCAGCTGTGTGGGGCGATGGAGCACATCTTCAACCCAGGGCTGTGTTGGACAGGGTCGTCTGCAGTACGGGGGCCCCGCAGGAAATGGGTCTGGCACCATTCGTCTCCACCACTACACTGCAGACTTCACTCACAACTCCACCCGGTGCTTCCTGCAGACGTTCTCAGATGACTCTGCAGTAGTCGGCCTCATCACTGATGGGGATGACAGGAAGTCCAGAGAAGTGACCCGGGTCTTTGTGGACTGGTGCCAGCAGAACTAAAAAACCAAAGAGCTGGGGGTAGACTTCCGCAGGCACAAACATCCTCCACTGCAACCACTGAACATCCAGGGCATGGGCATGGAGGCTGTGGAGAGCTACAGGTTCATCTGAACAATAGACTGGACTGGACTCACAATTCAAATGCTCTCTGCAAGGGCAGAGCAGGCTGTGCCTGCTGCGGAGGCTCAGGTCTTTTGGAGTGAAGGACCCACTCCTGAAGACTTTTTATGACTCTGTGGTGGCCTCAGCTATCTTTTACAGTGGGGTCTGCTGGAGCAGCAGCATCTCTGCTGGGGGCAGAAAGAGACTGAGCAGGATGAGCTTTTGCTAAATTCTCTTATGTGCAGTTCTCTTAAGTGCAATTTTTATACAACATGTGCAATGTTGAGGTGAAACTATTACTGCTGGGCAGAATGTGCAGTTTAGAATGTGCAATTTTTCTGGTGCATCTCTAATACGAAGCTTCTGTCAAAGCCTGTCACTCCATTGTGTGTGTGTGTGTGTGTGTATCTATAGTGTTCTCGTTTCTGCTTATACACCCTCTCTGCTAATACTTATAAACATATACTCTCTGCATACATGCATACAACCTGCCCAAGCCAACATCTTGTCTTACTTTTATCTTATCCAATCTAATTTCAGCTCCTCAGTAGCGTCACAGTATACGGCTCTGGTCAAAAACGTGAAACAGCGCCACCCCAGCTGCGGTGAATCAGAAAATTACAGTGAAACGTGTTTCACAGCGACTCCATTCATTCTTAATGTAAATCTTCTTAAGACTCCGGCGGCTCGTGGATTTTCGAGGTTTCGATGGACTCTAATGGTAAATAAAGTCCCACCCATGAAACAGTGACTGCCTGCTGTGATTGGGTAGTTCTCCACGTCCAAAACGACACTGTGGCCAATCACCGCCTTTGTTTTCACTTCATTCTATTTTATGTACGGAGCACTGACCTTACGTGTGAGACTGAAGATTCATACAGAACAAAACATGTAACATATTATTTACTAGTATTTATTAATAATATTTCTTTTTATTTTATATTTTATTATTAGTCTATGAGTGAACGGAAGGAAGGGCATCAGCTAGTTAGCTTGACCGCTTGCTGGCGATCCTCACCACCACCCAGCCAAGCTGGACCTGGTGAAGTCCTGGTGAAAAAAATCCCTGCTGGTCCAACAGAGAAGACCAGGAGAGTAGAACTCATTTATAAGATGAGAAAGAGGTTAGATATGTTTTCTTGGGATTTAGAAAGGTTGTTAATTATGTACTGTTGAAATAAACATTACTGTTACGTGTTTGTAAGATATACACAATAAAATACGTTCTATATTTTGTAGTGATTCAACACTAACTATGAGGAGATTGAGGGAAGAGCAGGAGAGAGAAGATACGTCAGAATGTGAGGCAGCAAAAGCAGAACATGGAGTACGTAGGTCAAGAGAATCGAGCTGACACTGACACTAATACATTTTTAATTCATATACACAGTTCATTATGAGTAAATACAGGTAGCAGACACCCCCATAACTAGATCATCACACTCAACTGCAGATGCTAAAGCTGACACACCATTTAAAAAAAAACGTTCCATGCCAGTGTATGTTAAATTTCTACACAAGCGCCTCATTCTGCTTTATTAGTGATCATCTGATTCAAATCTTATTTAATGAGGAAAAGTATAAAAACACTGCTGTACCGATGCTAAGGATGGTACTCGATACTCGATACTATTTGTCAATACTACAGAGGGAGAAAACACAATCACAGGAACTTCTTAATGAAATAATTAAAGTGTGAGTAACAAACAAAATGCTCCGAACTATTTCACAGTTCAAATAAGGTTCTCTTATTATTATATTATTGTTACCTGATAGACTCAAGAGTACTGTCCATCCATTCCAGACACAGAAGACTCTGATTTGAATTTACAACATTTATTTTGTTAGAACTTAGAAGTACACACACATAAATAATAAAAAAAAAACTAAATAAAATAACATCACATCACTAAAAAGTGCAAATACAATGAACATGTATGTATCATGGACATGTATAGTCATTATTCTACTATTTTGAAATTATATATCCAAACATTTCATACCAGATATCACTGAGCGCAGATACACACTTTACACATAGAAACAAGACTATGAATTGAAATTAAAAATAATAAGTCTAG
>JBBPDC010167278.1:0-17615 GCA_037974485.1 Hemigrammopetersius urotaenia | reverse complement strand
GATCTTTAAGTCCATCTCATGAAAAATCGGAGCAGAAACAAAGGTGTTGCGTTTATATTTTTGTTGAGTGTATATTCTGTGCTGTAGACAAGCTGAAATCGCTCTTAATAGTTCATAATTTTTGTTTAGCTTTTCTTTAGACCTTCTATTCTATTGTTACTGTCTCTGCGTGTGGTGGCAGTCATTACATGAGCTATTTCCTCTGGGATCAGTTTTCTGATTCTGATAATATAAGATATACTAAGTCTGATGTGGAAGGAAGAAGTAAGGTTGCTAAGCAAAGGAAATCAATTGCCACATCACAGTAAACTGCACCACCTTGATGGATTCATTGACTCAGATGGAATGCTTAGGATAGGAGGAAGACTTGGCCACTCATCTCCACCTTTGACATGTAAACATTCAGCAGTCATCCCAAGGGAGTTTAGATTCTGAGGTTACTGGATTCCTAGGGTTAGTCTTGTTGCATCCTACATTTTCCAGTGTGTGACCTATTGCAGAAATGTGGAAAGACAAAAAATGACTGATTTGCCAATGGCGTGAACAGAGCACAAACGGTATGGATTGCTGTTTACCTGTTTCTGTTCACGTGCAATTCATATAGAAATGCTAAAAGTCAACATTCATTAATGGTTTGTGTTGCTTTAATGCAATACATGGAGCAGTCAGGCAAATACGGAGTGACTAAGGTACCAACTTTGTGCATTTCTGCAGGAAAGACAGGCTGAGTTTCTTTCTTTCAGAAAAAAGAAAGAAAGGTGGGGTGTTTTTAAAGCACCTCACTCAAGTCATGCTGATGGTGCCTGGGGGAAACAGATAAAGACTACAAAATGTGTCCCTGATTGTGCCCACTCTCCCCTGGCAAACTTGATGACTCTTGACTTCGTAAAACATGGTGCATAGTGATGTCTAAAGTGTACAGCTGTTTACTAGCTGTTAAAAACCTTAGTGACCCCAGTAGCTTTGAGCCATGCACCCCAAATCATCTAATAACTATGAAGTCCACCATAGCACTGCCTCCTCCAGGTAACTTTTGTCAAGGAGAATTTAGATGGTCAAAAGAAAGGCAATGTGGACAGTATCTATTAGAGCAATTCTGGCGTCACTGGAAAAAGGAATATCTCCACAACGTTGCAGTCAGACAGCGTTGGCTTGTCCCTTATGGTGATATAGCGATGATAAATGATGAAATGCTGCCAAGAAATGAATAGAGAATTGGAAAGATTGTATCACAGGCAAGGTAAAGACCTGCACTGTCAGCATATGCAGCATTGGAATAATTGCAGCAGCAAAAGGGGTTTCGAGTTTAACAGGAAGAGTTAGCATCTCCCCAAAAAGCAAATAACATGCGGTTGGACTATTTTGTACAAACAGTGCACTTGGATCTTTTTGATGGATTTCTTTTTTCCTTAGTCTTTTCAAATGGTAACACTTATATCTGTTCGAGTACAGTTCTTCTTAATTTTTACAATTTAATCATTATCATCTTTTCTGCTTTGGAACTGTACACACCCGTGACACCACTAAAGCTTTAGACAGAACCTGAATGAAGCTCCCTTGCAGTTCTGCAACTCAGTTCTTATGCGTTTTTTTTAACCTGGCACATCTATGCTTTTTTGACAGGGTACATGTGCAATGCAAAGGATTTGCTGGAGTGCTGTAAAGCACACTGTCCCTGAACTGTGGGGTCGTGGAAGTGTATTTGCTTGAGTGATGATTCATGTGTCACTATCTGCCAGTCTGATAGATGAATTTGGGTTTGCCAGATACATGGAGAGCAGAGAAAGAGTAGAACTTTGTTAAATGAATAATGGTCTGGCTCTGGTTTTCAAGGGCTAGACCCCTTACTAACAGTGAGGGGCAATGTTAATGATACAGCATGAAAATACTTTGTAGACAGTAACAGTAATTTCAGTGGACAGCATGGAGATCTCAGCCCAATATAACGGTGGCCTCACAAATGCTTAATTGACCAAATAGGGAAATTCCAATGGAATTTCTTGATGAAAGTCTTCCCAGAAGAGTAGAGGCTTGATATTATATGTATGGTTTTGGGGTAAAATATCCAACAAGCTCATGGGATTGTCAGGTGTCCACAGCTTTGACCATCTAGTGTAGAAATAAATGGGAAAATTCCAACCTTGGTCAAATGTTCTTATCTTGCATTCATAGGTGTTATACTATATTACAGTGCTGCATTAAGTGCCATATACCTGTGCCTAAACTGTGTTTGATCAGTGCTTGATTAGAACTTTATACTTTAATACTGCTATGTCAATATATTTGCAGGCTGCTTATGTTATTTGTATGGATGAGTCGCATTTGCCTGTGTTTTGTTTAGCATTGGGTAATCACACTGCAGTAGCTTTGCCCTGTGACCCCTCTGCCAGCTCCTCACTGTATGGCCTATTTAACAACACCTGCCCCAGATACAGCACCTGCTCTAGATTGCCATTATTATTCACACCGTCAGCCCCAATATCCTTTCCTTTTAAAGGGCATTTGCTCAAGAAACTTTTTCCCACTGCTTTCTTTTTTTCACTCTTGCAGATCACATTTTGTAAGTACATGTGTGTAATAATGTTTTTTTTTTATTATTTGAGAAAAAAAAATATGGGTGGTGAAAGCAGCATGTGTACTTCATTGTCCCAGCATGCTTTGTTGGCTGGGTGCACAAATCAAACAATATACCATTGCTGTTGGGACAAAACCTTGTTTATTCATTTATTGATCTATCTATCTATCGATGAATAAATGAAAATGCCATTATGTGAACGTTTCTTGATTTTTGGACAGAAAGCATTTAGTGAAAAAAAATCTTTTTACATTAACACCCAAAAAAAAATTTAGGAACTTTTTCCCTTCTCCTGGAAAGGTATAGTTTGTCAGGAATGATGATGAATATCAGAGAAATCAGATCAATGATTTAATGAATAAACAAATAAATAAGCCAAAAAAAACCCGAACAGTATATAAATAAAAAAGAAGCAGTTCTAGTTTTGTGTTACATTACGTAAAACAAAATCCATAGGCCAATTCATATGAGCATGGATCAGAAAAAATCAAGACAGCACAATCATCACTTTGTAAATATACTTCTTTTACTTCATTTCACTATTGTCTAGTGTATTTATATTCCATCAGTGCAAATCCCTTTACAACTTGTCACCAACATCACATAACCTCATGCCAGAGCATACGTATTCCCAAGCTATTGTCCATCTGACATCAACCTCTGTTTTACAGCTATGCAATACACATTTACACATAAAATCTCTTCTCATACCATATACAGCATGTGTAATGTCATATTCATATAACCACTGATAAGATGTGAACAATTAAAGATGTAATGTGATATAAAACAAGTCATGCAGAATATAAAGAATGTAATACGTTTTTTTTAAATACTATGTATCACACGTGTGCCTGTCTTGCTCTGGTGAATGATAAGTGAGGGCCCAGAGCTGCAGTGTTCTCTGTGAAGTGCAGCCATTCAAGCACCAGGTCTATTACTGTAAAGCCATCATGCTGCACTATGATTTTTTCCATTCTCGTTTAAGGGAGTGTATAAAAGCCCATCATAGAATTGCTTTAACTGTTAGTTACATCGGAAATTACACCAAAGTAAAGCATATAAAGTATATGGAATAGACACTTACCACCAAATGATACCTTTTTATCAGAAATTACTGAGTGTATGTGCATTGCTGCCAAAATCAGTCATCAAAATTGCAAATCAAAACAAATTCCTACATGATGGCACAAGGAATAGGAATTTTTAGAATAAGAAATTTTGAACGTACAATCCTCTAGTTGCACAGTTTATTTCTTTCTTTAAATACTTTTACTGAAATCTGGAAAACTGAAAGTAGTTCAGTTTAATTTGCTTAAGTAGTAATAAATATAACTAAACATGGAATCCAACTCCATGAGCACTGAATATTATTCTTTGGTTTCGTTTATATGCTTGTTAAATTTTGGGTCGAAATATAGCTTTTCCCCTCCAAATATAGCATTCCCCTCCAAAGGAATATTCTTGCTCACCCTAACATGACAGGGTGACCTTTATTCACCGTAATAATAATAATAATAATAATAATAATAATAATAATAGTAATAATAATAATAATAATAATAATAATAGTAATAATAATAATAATAATAATAATAATAATAATGCACATACTTGGAGAATGCAAACAATCTGATACCTAGATGAGCTGCAAAATACATTTGAAATGCAGCATTTACAGATCTAACGTTAATTGGGGCCATTTAGTAATAATCTATTAGACTGATGGTCTTATATGGTGGGATTTGTGTCACTTTAGCAATGACCCTGATTCCATGTAAGAGCCAAACTAGATGAGCCAGAGAATGAGCTGATATCATAATGTCATCCATACCATAATCCATAACCATAATACCTGCCAGGATCATAATCAGCAACATTTTTGTGATTTCTTGTTGCGAGTCATGAAAAAGTAGCAAATTTTATACACTTAAGTATTTCACAGAGGCAGTGGTGTACAGTGGAAGGAAGAAAATTGGGGAAATACATTTTCCCCATCTATATACTGGCAAACAATGGCTTTAGAATGCAGAACACATGCAAATGGGTGAAGTGGATTTCTTGGTACACTTGTACTATTTCCCATCATATTGCTTACATTCAAATCCAAAATGCACCATTTTTATACTGAATTCACAGATCTGAGTTGTCCATCCTTTAGCTGAGAACAATATTCAACACAATGTAAGACGATAACCTTCCCGTTTTAAGTCACAATTTTGATTGCTTAGGTATGAATTGATATAAAGTATTATACAGAAACTCCAATGCCTTGATGACACTGTAATAAGTCAAATGAAGTTGCTCATTTTTTGTACTTAACAGAACTTTATAATAGATATGCAATTTTAGTCTTAGACATTTTAACTTTCCCCATATGCCCATTGACCTAGTGCAAGTCAAATATGAAAATATTATGCAACGATATTTGTAGCTAAAACAAGCAGGATGGGATGTTTTCTTCATGCTGTGAAGTCTCTCCATGATCAGTTATACTGTATGTCTTCATTACTTTCCATTCTTGAATGTTTTTTACATTAATTACTTAAGCGCTACAATATGTCCAAGTTAATGCTATGCATATATTGTTCTCATGCACATTTAACTGCAGTTTCTTGAGAATTAAACAAAAAAATCTACCTAATCTATCCTAATTTAAAATCAGATTTTTTTCTCTGTCTGATTATTCGATTCATTTGATTACTGACTCAGGTCAAACGCATATGTAATATAGCAAGTTAAAAATATTTTTACATTATTGCTACAAAATAGCACTAATGTAAAAAATGAAGGTAAAGTACTTTTGGATTATCCACACAATACATTCAAACATTCTATATGTAACTTTAAAAGCAACAACAACAAAAAAAATCCCATAAACAATTCCCATCAGCTTTTCGTCTATAAATAAACATTTTTGATTATCCCTGATTGATATTTCATCGTCAACCTCTTTTTCTAGGCCATTGTGCAAACTACTGTGGTTGCGCTGTGCTGTGTGTGTGTGTGTGTGTGTGTGTTTGTGTGTGTGTGTGTGTGTGTGTGCGCGCGTGTGTATATGTATGTGCAGGTACATGGTTTGAGTTTCAAATTTCTGACTGTCGGAAATGACAGTTTGTTAAGACTGAGCGTGACTTTAGATGTGTACAAATATGCAAATGTTGGATTTACAAATCAAAAGTTTGGTATCACTTCTCACACAAACAACTTTTTTTTTTATCTACAGTGTCAACATACAATACTAGACAATTTGCCAGTTTAAAATTTAGATGGTTTCTTCAGTCTATTTGGAAGTTACTAAACAATAAATAATGGGATCAATGGGATTGTTATTTTATACACTTGTCTGCAAACAATTTGGATTTATATCACTGAAAGCATTGTTTTCAAACAGTCATATCATTATTTTCAGTCATGTTGCATGAGACACTACACAGCAAGCAATGGGATCGTGGCAGATCTATTGGTTAGAAGCACCAGTTAAATGTGCTACTACTGTAACCTGTAATCTGTTTTGCTCCCTTCAACCAAAAGAAAGAGAAGAAAATATGTATACAACAAAACACACGCATACTAGCAGTTTTTGTACTTTTGAGTACACTTGGTCCTTTGCGAGTATACTTTAAAGAAACAGGCACTAATTAGCATCATGGCATTTGCATAATTCTAAGTAGTGGCTATTTACTTTAATTCACTTTTAGCAACTTTGCCTTTTTAATTGAACATATAGTTTAAAGACAGAATATGAGAAATGTACTAGATCAAAATACTGTATCAATTTTCCAGAAAACGTGTTAGAAACATCATTAAACTATTCATATTTTGGCAGTGGCATGATATAGTGTGCTTTGATCTTACCAGTAATCACTGAAGAGACCATAACAACATATCTCTCCGCAAGATAATCTCTTAAGTATCACACAGCAAATGCATTGGCAGTAGTTTGAGATCAGTATTAAAGTTTCAGAAAAAAGATGCATGCCCCAGAAAAAGGTAAAGTTTAGATCATTGGCTTTCTTACTATTGTAAACCTTTTAACTGGAAGAATCTGTAGAATGGAGATCTGGCCTGTAGTTTCTTCTCGATGGGCTGGGCAAGAAGAAAGAGAGCCTCTTGAGATGGGCAGTGATGCAGTCACAGGACAATGGGTCAAGCAAATTTCAATATACATCTTCAAGCAGGGCGGATACATTTCTGAAGGAGAAAAAAAAAAATAAGAAAACCAAACATACATTTACACTATTGGCACTGTACTCTTCCTTTATTTTTTGCCGTTTTCTTTGAATAGCTCTATCTGAAGGATTAGACTTCTGTTATATTGTCTATGTAAGATCGAGCTGACATTTTTTTCAAAACATATTTTGCTTTTACCAAGGATGCCATCCTGAAGGACACCGTAGGAAATCCATCATTGAACAATCGCATCCTGCAGTGCTTTAGGGACTTTGCTCTACTGTTTATTATTTAGTGTAAAGTAAAAATTTGTCAAACGTGAACACACCACAGTGTAAAATTATTTCTCTTTATTTAACACAGCACAGTAGGGACGGTATCTTACTCAATGATGCCTCAGTGGTGCCACCAGCAGTCTTGGGCTTCAAAGCCACAACCTTCTGACCACAGGGGTATCTCACTAACCACTAGGCCAGCACCTGGTTGTGTCTAAAAAGTAGTAACTAAAAAAGTCTCAAGCATTTGGAGAGGTGAGATATGTACTAAACTCCATCTTTTGAACAACTCTGAAGCAAAGTGCTCCTTTACAGTCATGCGTGAACACACTACAGCACAGTGTGAGCAGTGTGAAATTCTTTCTCTCCATTTAACCCGCTCACAAAGTAAAGCAGTGGGCTGCCACCAATGAAGAGTGCCACCAGGGAACAGTATGTGGGTACAGTACCTTGCTCAAGAGTACCTCAGTGGTGCCACTAGCAGTCCTGGGATTCAAACCCATGACCTTCTGATGGCAGGGACAATTTCCTAACCACTAGTCCACCAGCTGTCCTATTACTTAACATATAGTTATTTTCTCTCAAAGACAAATGAGCAGGTTTGGAGAGGAGGAAGGGTTCAGCCACCTGAGCAGGACCTCTGCAGAGAAAAACAGCTGGCCTACCTTAATAATGTTTTATTTTAGCTTACATAGCTTTATTTGCGTTTTTGTTTTTCAGGTCGAAACTAACTCAAGAAATAAGTAGGTTATTTACACAGCCCTCTGGGGATACTGCTGAGAACAACCTGCATGAAGCCTGTAAAGGAGATATCAAGTTATCTACTCCCAGGAGACAGTGAGGAAGACCTTCACAGCATCTGCTTTACAGACTGCTGATGGGGAAATGTAAAAAAAAAAAGGGGCACAATATGTGACATTTTGCGCTAAAATGTCAGTTAGTTAATAGCAGTAGATAATAAAAGGTGTTAATGCAACCATTAAAAGTAAACAACACAATTACTTTTAATAAACTTTTACAACAATTAGCTACCAGAGGGCTTTACCTGCATGTCATGGGAGGGGCTCCACCAATCCTTTGGCCTTCCAGGTCAATCAGCTATATTAGAGTTGTCTGTTTCATAGAAAACACACACACACACGACATCTCAACTAAATCTGTACATTTAGAATTTGATGTACTTTGCCTTTATTAGTTTCCTTTTTTTTTCTTAAGAGTTATACGTTTTCCAAATACTTCTTGTAAACACCTCCAAGATTTGTTTTAAAAAATCCACATGTGACTGAATCCGCGACTCCTGATCGGTGTAAAACTGGGGGATTCCTGTATATATTACGCAATATATTTTTACTTTTACTTACATTTTTACTTTTAAAAGCTGAACAATAGAAGACGGAAGTAGAAAACAGTTTTACATCCGTTGTTTGAAAACTCCATATGAGGGGAAAAAGGAACAATCTTACAAGATTCATTCCATTCCTTAGGAGGGTGTAACGGCTTGGCCAGTGGCCGGTAGGGGTCACTGTTTTTGGTTTTGTTTTGGTTTGGGTTTTGGGACTTTTATTTTGACGGTCGTGTCTGTTTTGTGTCATGTGTCCCGGTGTCACCTGTCTTGTGTTTAGTTTTAGTGATTCTGTTTTGTGATTGGTTTCTGTTCGAGTCATATTTTGTATTTCAGTTCAGTTCATGTGGACCGTCGCTATCGGTCCATCGTCCCATTTTCCTTTCTGTTCATGTCTGTATCGGCCCTTGGGCCAGGTTTACTTTATTCATGTTTTGCTTTAATAAAGAAACCACATTCATGGATGCCTGCCTGCCTGCCTGCCTCTACTTCCAGGGATAAATCACGACAGCGGGTTAACCCCCGCAGTCGTGACAGAGGGATCCAGTAGAAAATGAGTAGCACTAAAGTAACACATGTAGAAAGCATAAACAAATGCACCAGACAGTTGATAAAGCTGTGATTTGCTGTCCAAAACACTGAACATATTTAGAAAGGAAGTGGAAGTAGTTCTTACTTAGTGCCCTCTTCTGTGCCCACTTCTCCATCTGTTTTGCCCTCCTCTTCCATCTTCTGTTCATCAGAGATGAGCTCTTGTTTCTTGTGCCGGCGCACACACTTGACCACCACCATGGACAGAATGACCAGAGCCAGCATGCCTCCTACAGATGCCCCAATTGCCACTGCAATGGTCGAATCCCGTGGTGGGGGCACTGGACATGAGGAGAGACAGAATTATTAGAAATATTTACATTTACAAGCTGGCATTACATTTTTGGTGAGATACACTCTATGGACACCTGACCATTACACCACCCGGGATTTCAAGGACACTGCATTCAAGTACATAGACTTTAATATGGAGTTGGTCACTCCTTCGCAGCTCTAAGAGCTTCAGCTCTTCTTGGAAGGCTTTCCACAAGATTTTCATCCAACCATGTCTTTATGGAGCTTGCTTTGTGCACTGGGGCACAGTCCTGCTGGAATAGAAAAGGTTCTCCCCCAAACTGTGTCCACAAAGTTGGAAGCATGACATTTTCCAAAACGACTTAGTATGCTGAAGCATTAAGACTGTCCTTCACTGGAAGTAAGGCGTCTAGCCCAAACCATGAAAAACAGGTTTGTCACAATTCTTTTGTACATAAGGTTTTGAAAGTTTGGATATTTATGTTGAATTGTTCTCTTGCTCTAAATACAGGTGAACAGGCAAGAGGTTTGATGCCCGAAATATCTTTTTTTATATTTTGTATACTGGCTAGATGACTGGGTTACAGCATTTCAGAAATGGCAGGTCTTGTGGGGTGTTCCCACTATGCAGTGGTTTCTACCTACTAATAGTGGCCCAAGGAAGGACAACAAAATAGACCTTGTTTAAAAATATATATTTAGGCACAACAATGGGTTACTGCACTATATAGATAATTTCTGTGAAATATTTTGTTTCCACAAAACAGATTTCCGCAGAAACTATCATTACATCATTACAGAAATCTCTCTAAAAGTCGTTGTATTCTAACTTTGTGCTATAATTGTAAGCATGCTTGATAAATGAAAAACAGTGTTTTTATGGCTCTGCAGCATTTCATCCATCTGCAATAACAAGCCTGTGTGTGCATAAGTGTGTGTGTGTGTGTGTGTGCGCATCTAAAACACTCTGGCATAACTCTGCAGGACAGAAGGCTACGATGCTGAGGTGAGCAAGACTGGCACAGTCATCAATAAGTAAAGAGTAAAAAAGTGCTGAATCATCATCTAAGCTGGGGGGGTGGGGGGGGCGTACAGCCCTTGGAGACACCACAGTGAGGGTTGAAAATGGAATACTGGGATGCAGGGAGGAGAAATGCTGAAAGAAGACCTACATAGGAAAAGGATATGCTTGAAGAGAGGACATTAATCTAGATGCTTTTTCATCTTCTACTGCCACCTTTGACGCTTTCATAGTCATTTATTGAAATCTGCACATAGAGTGGTTAATATCTAGTAACTTAATACTGAAGAATATATTTCCTTTTAAATTATATAATTTTCCCAAGGTGTTGACTCATTTACTGTGGCATGAAAAGAATATGCCCAGGGTGAGTCTCTGCCTCGCGCCTGTTGGCCCCGGGATAGGCTCCGGAGTCCCTAGTGCGGATTAAGCAGTTACAGAAAAATGAATGAATGAATGTAAAGAAAAAACACTACAAAACTGTTCAGTTTCTCAGGTTTAATCTTTTATCGGTGCAAGTATTGACTTTGACTTAGTTTTTAAGAACTGCTGGAAATATTTCTCCTAATTTCCAAATAAAAATATTGTTCTTAAAAGCATAATTGTAAAGGAAATGACAAAACATCAAAATAAGAGAAATTATGCAGTGCTTACAGAACCAGAATAATTCCAAGAAAACAAATCCCTTGTTCTCTTTTAAGCAAAATGGGAATAATTACCTACTTTTAGTAATGTTTTACCATCAAACTGGTCTCATTACGAGAAGAAAGTGTTGATTACAGCAGTGCTTTTGTACTTTTCCTCATTAAATAAGATTTGATTCAAGTGATCACTAATCAGTACCCCATAAAGCAGAATGATGTGCTTGTGTAGGAATTGAACAGACACTGGCATGGAATGGTTGTCTCTCATAGAGAGGCTGATTTAAAAATAAACTGCTTTTTTTTTTTTGGCATGAGTAGTACTACTCTAAGGGCAGACTTAAATGAGTTAAAAGGCACAGATAAGATAAGGTCAGCCACTTACATTCAGTGACTACAGACAGCTGGATGGTGCCATGGCCCAGAATGCGATCTGGAGGATTGCGCACATAACAGTTGTAGATCCCCTCATCTGTTAGCTGCACATCTGAGATGGTGATGGAGAGGTCGTTCTTGTCCAGATTCCCGGCAAACTTTACTCGGTCCCCGAAACGATCTGTCTTCAAGGGAGTTATTTTGTTCTTATAGGTCATAAACTAGAGAAAAAGAAAAGGTTGTTAAATACAAGAGGAAGGAAGGAAGGAATACCATTGATGCTTAAACCTACACACCAAGACCATTCTGTCTTTTTGTTTTAGCGGAGGTGAGTAAGGTAACCTATACCTTAACTCAGACAGAAACATCCTAACAAAAAACAACTGGGGAAGAGAGAAGAACTTCTCAGTACATCCAGCATCTATCAATGGAAGTGAGGTTTATTAGATTGTGTTTATCCTCTTTTTGGGATTCTTTTGGTCTAAAATAAAGTGCTAAAGCTCAAAAGTAGGAGACACAACAGTTTAGATGCTCAACCAACAGTATAGAACAATATAGTACTTAGGAAGTGCTTAAGAGGAAAGAATAATCTGGTGTTGATGGTGTTTACTCAAAAAAGTTATGAAATAATAAGTTGTAAACTGTAACTGAGTTGCTTGATGCTTTCCTCACTGGAAAAAAAGTATTCTCGTTACTTATTACTTCACTTCTTTAATGAATATTATTCAAATCACACACAGAAAGTTGCTTAAAAAAATTCTATTTGATTGGTAGATAAAATTTGGATAAAAATGATCTATTTCTGCTGGACAGATACCACTTGTGGTACTAGATATCTCCCTTGTTACTGCCACCCTGCTGGTTCCTGTTTTGTTCTCAGTGTTTGTCCTCACAGCTGTCCTCACCAGCCCTCTCATGTACTTCATTATATATTCATGCTCATTTCATCACAAGCTCTCTCTGTGCCTTTCCTTATGGGGGACTTTGAAGTTTGAAGCTAAAGTTACACTGTATGGACACAAGTTTTGGGCTAGGCCTCTTACTCCCAGTGAAGGCTCCAGCATACCAAGACATTTTGGACAATGCCATGGTTCCAACTTTGTGGACACAGATTGAGGAAGAAACTTTTCTATTCCAGCATGACTGTACCCCAGTGCACAAAGCAAGGTCCATAAAGACATGGTTGGATGAGTTCAGTGTGGAAGAACTTGACTGGCCACACAGAGCACTGATCTCAACTTCATCCAACACCTTTAGAATGAACTGGAACAAAGATTGCAAGATAGACCTTCTCGTCCAACATCAGTGCGTGATCTCATAACTGCTCTACAGAATGAATGGACACAAATCCCCTCAGAAACTCCAGAATCATGTGAAAGGCCTTCCAAGAAGAATGGAAGCTGATATAACTGTAAAGGGAGCCCAATTCCACATTAAAGTCTATGTATTTAAATGCAATGTTGTTAAAGTCTCTGAGCGTCCTAATACTTTTGTCCATATAGTGTAATTGCTGTTTCAAGGAAAAACGTGAGTGACTAAAACCAAGGTAAGGTTCTTTCTTTGCTCTCCACAGAGCTGCTAATGTGGGTTTAAGCAGTCCATATCCTCATGTGTGTTATGTAAATCTCTGCATTTATATTAACACCTAGCAGAATTTTATACTGTTGCTATCAGATATTAATACATGTGTGTGTGTGTGTGTGTGTGTGTGTGTGTGTGTGTGTGTGTGTGTATGTAACTAAGTGTAAGTAACTGAGTGAATGTAACTTGCCACATCTATCTAATGGTCACTTAAATAATCAAATCCTCTTCAGCAAAAGCATAATAGCACAATGCAGCAGAATGCATTAGCCTCAATCACACACACACACACACACACACACACACACACACACACACACACACACCACAAATACAGACTATATTGATATTGACTCACCATTTCTTCTGTGTCATTTAAAGTCTCCTGGTAGGTCCAGTTCATAGCAAACTTGGTGGGGTCCAGTTTGTAGCAGGAGGTGAAGGTACAGGTGATTTTTATCATGGTGCCATTCAGTGCATTAATTTGCAGGGGCGCAAGAACATCCATGGAAGAGACAGTGGAGGCTGAAACGTAAGCAGATTTGTTTGTGTTATTTAAATTCAGAAACTAAACTTGTCAGAAATAGTTTTTATTGTCAATTGAATCTCCTGTCCATGGAATACACAAGCAACTGCATTATTAACATATTAGCCTGGATATGGGACAAACAAGCTTTATATTTACGATAGTATTTCTAAAGACGATGCAGTAAGTCAAATGTAATGTCGACACATTTTATTCCACTTTCCTCTTTCTGTTCAGTTCATCCTATAAATGAGTCCAGTAACTATTCTTCTCTATTTGACGAGAGTGCCACACCCACTCCTGCAGCATAGGCACTAAAGCACCAGCACTAGAGCTTAGACAGATGACTGCACTGCTGCAGAATACTTGCACACGGCACACACACACACACACACACACACACACAAACAGTTGCACAGTTCTGTTTGACATAACATTGTTATGTCACATGATTTGACTGTGTACTCTGCATGTTAGCAGATTCTCTATGCAAAGATATTCGAGGTGTAAACAATACGCATATTTTCTGGCTCTAGTTTGGTTTGATTCTGAGGTCAGGATTCAATGCTGCCCGTTTGAGCTTATGAGTTTTTGAATTCAGAAAAAGCCCAGTCATTTGAGAGTTTGTGTCCATAGCTGTAACTAGTGTTGCTTTCGTCAACAAAAATTATGACAAAATATCATCGTCAACGAACATTTATCACGTGACAAAAACAAGACCAGATGCAACGTAAATGCTGGTCATGTGACGATAACTGTAATGAAATACATCATGCAATATTACTGACAAATAAGAAGAAGACTAAATGTGGTTTACAAAATAAAAACTATGCTAAAATCTCTCTTCATTTTTGACTAAAACGAGACGAGACGCTATTTCCTCCCGTTTAATCGCGTGTCTCTCTCTCTCTCTATCTCTGTCTCTCTCCACCTCTTTCTGTCTCTCTCTCTCAGTCTTTTTCTCTTTCAGTCTCTCTCTGTCTCTGTCTCTCTCTCTATCTCTTTAGATTTTGTCTATTCTACTTATACTATACTTACACTGTACTTGTACTATATTGACTGGGATAAATAGAATTGCATTATTAAAAACAAGACTAAAATACAACTTTATGACTAAAATAAGACTAAAATGCTCAGACTTTTAGTCGACTGAAACGTGACTAGATTAAAAAGAGTATGAATTTGACTAAGACTAATAAAAACTAAAATGACAGCTTGATACTGAAACTAGACTAAAACTAAAATTAAGACAGGCCGCCAAAAACATTACATTAGCTGTAACCAAGTAGGTGATGAGGCTGGATCCAAGGGCAAGTGTTCTATTTTCATGTCTATGTTGATGTAATAAAGGTGAAAGAACCATGGTAAAATGAAAAATAAAACAAAACATGAAACTAAGTGTTTTAAGTCTTTAAACACAATTAAGTCTTACAGTGTAATAATCAGGATAATCCCTGTTTGAGTAGGCCTGAACAACAACATGAGAGTAGCCCTGGGCATGGCTTGTCTATTGAATAGGTGGACATGCGTACCGCAGGGTTTGGAGGGAATTTAACAGATCGGCATGGTTAGAGCCGAGGAAAACAGAAGCTTGTTTAGCAGTGAGAGACACAATGATAACTTGCCAGATTGTAAGTAATTTCATTTGTGGCAACTCAAATATTCTCACCATTAATGGCAGTGAAGCTATTTTTATCAGTTATTTTTGGAATACACTTATCTCCT
The DNA here is from genome assembly GCA_037974485.1 of Hemigrammopetersius urotaenia. Classification (NCBI taxonomy): domain Eukaryota; kingdom Metazoa; phylum Chordata; class Actinopteri; order Characiformes; family Alestidae; genus Hemigrammopetersius; species Hemigrammopetersius urotaenia. The sequence continues at coordinate 2,535 of JBBPDC010167278.1, read as the reverse complement.
CAGTAAAAGATCAAGAATCTTTATCATTCAACCATTCAAGTAAGTCAACTATTACACACGTGGACAAAATTGTTGGTACCCTTCGGTCAATGAAAGAAAAACTCATAATGGTCACAGAAATAATGACAAAAGTAATGATAAATAAAAATTCTATGAATGTTAACCAATGAAAGTCAGACATTACTTTTCAACCATGCTTCAACTAAATTATTTAAAAAAATAAACTCATGGAACTAAGTTTTATTTTTATTCCACCCATCCGAGCCTGAAAAGAATTTTGACAAAATTCCAACATCAAAATGTCCATTAATATCCCCTGCAATGCATTTGCATTCAGATTTTTAAACAGCTGGTGAGGGGCAGAGTATTGACCATTTTAAAAAATAAATTTTTGAGGTTGTGTCTCCTCTGTAATGTATGTGGAGAGAGAGAGGACGGTTGAGTCGCCTTTATAACGTGTGTCGGAGAGAGCATCTGTGACGGCTATGGAGGCCGGAAATGCAAAAACCACGGAAAAACACAAACACAGAGAGACAAATGCGGGGGAAAAACACACAGCAGACGCATCAACAGACTTTAAGACACTAAAGCTCAGGTCAGTTATAAAAATAGATGTGTGTCGCTGTTTAATGAAAGAAAAAAGATATTTCTCTTTGTAGAGGTACTCCCAGAGATACCACTGGATGAAGTCAAAAAAGCTCAAACACTGAATAGAACCAAACCAAACCTTTCTATCTCCCTATGGAACTATCCAAAGCAATCGTACAAACTCATAATACAAATCAGCAGAGAAACCTCATCCTTGGTAAAGTCTAAACCTCTGAACATTCCATAGTCAAAGCTGTCCTTGGACAAACATACAAACTTAAAGGGAAAATAAGAAAAGGGGACGCTATGACACTCTAAAGACTGTGGTGTCTTAAGGGCTTTACAGATGGAGAGAGTGTGGTCGAAGCAGAAAGAAGACAATGTGACTCATCTTTCTCTAATTCACTTTAAACACCCTGCTGTCATTTCTGGAGATCACCCTGTCACAAAAAATATAATTATTCTAAAGGTTATATCAAGTTAGGAGAGCCATTAATGACGTTAGGTTAACTTCTCTTTCTAGATGGGGTTTTAGACGACTTCTCTCTATAAGCTAATTTGAGGGAAATGTGACAAATCGGCCACTACTATACAGTCATTAATTTACATTTACGGCATTTATCAGACGCTTTTATCCAAAGCGACTTCCATTCCCTACCTACAGGGGGCAGTCTCCCTGGAGCAACATGGGGTTAAGGGTCTTGCTCAGGGACCCAGTGGTGGTGCTGAAGGTAGGATTCGAACCTATGACCTCTTGGTCCATAGGCAAGTATCCTACCACTAGGCCATCACCACACTTGCAATGATAGTAAATATAGTAAAAACCCTTTTTGGAATTGGTAAAATATCTCTCAAAGATTGAGCAAAAACCTGCAAACTGCTGATATAGCAGCTTTGAATTCTAGATAATATAATGAATAAAATCACTGCTGTGAAACCAGTCCTGCATCTTGGGTGCTCTGTTCCTATTTTCTAGAAAATCACGGAGGCTTGAAAAAACAATGCAATGCAAAAAACAAAAAGCAAAGTGGCCCCTCATAATCACATGTGAACAGTGGAGCATTCATTCATTAAGTGGAGCAGTGGACAGCCACAAATGGAGCCACCAGGCGAGAGCAGTGTGTGGGGACGGTACCTTGCTCAAGATTACCTCAGTAGTGCCACTGGCAATCCTGGTATTTGAACCCATGAACTTTCAATCACAGGGATATTTCCCTAACCGCTAAATTGCTCAATGAATAAATTGTATTTGTTAAGAACATCTCAAGACAATTTAGACATTGTTTATATCTGAATTTTAGCAAGCTAGCTAGTAATGTCATACTACATGGCCGTTTGTCTGAGGTATAGATTCTCTGGGTGGTTGTTTAAACAGGACTACAAAGAATGTGATGAGAGTGATCGACTTCAATCGCAACAACCAAAATGCTTTGCAATTAAAGTTCACAAGTTCACTTACAAAGTTTTGATAGTTTGAGAAAAAAAATCGAGTTCCCTTTAAAATGGGGAAAGAGATGGCGGTTGAGTCGCCTTTAAAATGTGCAAGAGTATGTGATGTCACTACACTATTAAGGTGACTAAACATCATTTCTATCAGTTGTTGCAAGTATTAATCGATTTCGCATTTTTAGATTTCTCATAATAATAAGTATGACATGTTTATATTAATTATATGCTCCTTATAACCTGTCCTGTTTTCCTGCAAAATTTTAGCCACCCTCTGACACGGTTGTCCACAAGTTTAGGCACCTCAAGTCAAATTTTAAAAGCATATGTACTAGAGACCGACCAATATTAGTCATTTTCTAAACTATCGGTATCGGCATTTATAATGGCCTATAAATGAATATTTCAAAAATAAAATACAAATGGACAAAACACCCTTCAACCATGTCATGAGTGTTGGCGTTGTATAGTTTGTCCACCAGAGGGCACTCTACACCGTCC
>JBBPDC010167209.1:0-17632 GCA_037974485.1 Hemigrammopetersius urotaenia | reverse complement strand
CAGGCCTGTGAGCCTACGTGCTACTCCCTTTGTTTACATTTTGCCCGGAGCACGGGTCTTGCCTTGTTTTGTTTCCCTTTGCATTTTTGCTGGCTTTTGTCATTAAACCCTTTGTTTTCCCTTTAACGTGTGTCCTCTCCCCTTTCCCACACACATCACCCCTAACAAAGGGTAGAGTAATACATACTTTTTTTGGCAATGGAGCTGCTACAGTCATTAATAATAATGACACTTATAATGATAACATTTCTAATAATTATTTATGATATAAATGACCTATGAACCATAATAATCTGACAATAATTAAGTATCCTTTAAAAGTAAAGGATCAAAGCACACAGTGGGAACAGTGGGAATTTGTTTCTCTGCATTTAATCCATTCACCAAGTGAAATGGTGGGCTGGCCAGAGATTAGTGTGTGGGGACCTCAGTCATAACACAAGCAGTGCTGGGATTTGAACCCACTACCTTCCGACCGCAGGGGCAACTCCCTCACCACTAGGCCACCAGCTGCCCCAAGGGTCCTTTATGAAGGGATTTTCTAAATTTCATATATCTTACAGACCCTAAAGCAGGATGTGTTGAATATGGACATGCAGATGGGCAATAAAGCAAAATTGTAACATTTCTATATTGTATACAAAATTTGTAACATTTGTAACATGTTTAAAAAGATGGTATAAACAGTGTGGTCACATTAAAAAATTATGAAAAACAGAGCATGAAACTAAATTGAATTAACCACCTAAAAAAAGTTTTGTCACATAATCTACTTTTAATAACATAATACAGTGGTCTTGTAGTAGCTACCTTTGCTCACCTGTATGAGGTCTTGGCAAGCGAACACTTCCTCGAATCTTCATTATCCGTTTAATCTGGAAAACTGAAAGTGAACGTGAAAAGAAAAACATGAAACATGTAGTATCGAAAACAAATTTGCATGTCTTAGCAACGACCAGGTTGTTGTTTACCATCAAAGAGGATAAAGGGATCAGATGTGGAAGTGAAAAAAATTTATTTCACCACCAGGTTGCATTTACAGTCAAACTCAGTTTTTCTCCAAACATGATGAGCTAGATTATTGCCAGCGGGTTCTGGAGTTTTGTTTGCTTTTTTAATCTGACAAGAGTATTGTTCTCAAAGGGATATGATTTTGTATAGATGCTTGTATGCAAAATTTGGACATTTTGTAATGCAGTTTACTGCTACTATCATTCTCTGTTTAACAATGGTTCCCGCTTTTTTCAGGCTACTCTGTAATTCTTCTTGAGTGTGTGCTGGCTTCTCTTTTACCTTCTTTATCAATAGTCTAAGAAAGTTTTGGGAATTTATTTTGCTGTGCCTGTCTAGAGATGGTTAGAAGCAGATCTATCTTCGTTCCAGTTGCATATGTTTATTAGGGATTTGCAGCTTTTGCCATTCAAGGGGATTCCAAAGTTAAAATATTCCTCACAAATGGCTAAAAATAAAACATTCTACATTCATAATTAAAAGACTTTTTGAGTGAATTCAAAGTGCTCTGAAAATACTTTGAGTAACAATAGCAAAACATTTTTATTTCTCTTCATTGGCTCTGTATATTTTTCACCCTAAGAATAGGAACCTTTCATTTTAAGATTGTATGAACAGGCAGAACAGCTTACCTGTCATTGTAACACCTATCACAAACACAATCACAACTACAGCTGTAGTCAGTGCCAATACTGGAACCCCTACATGCATGAGTTGCCAGTCGCTATTACTGCTTGCAGAGGTGGCCAACACTGTAAAGAGAGAAGGAAAGCATGTGAACTCAGCCGCACGAAAAGTTCTTTGAACGGTTTTGTTTATTTATTTGGAAGGAAGTAAATCAGATCTGAAGTCAAAACTTTGTGTTTATTGTGTGAGCATTGGGTGAGGCAGGATTTGAAAACATTTTTGCCCCTGGCTTTCTGAAGAGCACTTGTCTTTTGATTATCTCACAAAGTCAAAAGAGGTGATATTTGACAGGTTAGGTCTTGCTCAGTCAAACAACAACAAGCAGTACTAAATATGACAAGTTACACCTGCCAGATGATGTTTGGCGCAACAAGAACTTTAAACAGAGGTGTTTTTATACAGCATAAAAAGAAATCATTATAGCAGAGTCTCCTGAAAGTCTTTTGTTGTACTGTGAACTTATGTCACGGAATAAAAAATCAAGTCCTGACTTGAGAATTCTGGTACAGAACTCACGGCATGGGGGCTGGCAGTGGAGAGTCGTCACTCCATATTTTACATCTGTCCGCTTTGCCTGGGTGAGAGCAGAAGACTTCATTAGCATCATCACTGAAGCGGGAATATTCTAGCATTTTGACCTATACTTATATTAGGAGTTTAAATACACTTTTAATAGAAGCTGCTTTGGCCTCTGCCCCTTGACTTTTAAAAATGTGTCTTGAGTCAATGAGTTTCTATCTTCCAGGCACAGTTAAATGGGTCTAAATGGTTTATCTTTCCATGACAATCAGCTAATCACTATAGGGTGGAATGAGATCTTGTGGGAGGGTTAACTAATTATTTTTAAAAGTGGTCGTCAGAAGCATATTTGATGGACACACAGAGGTGGGGGAATCGAACCCGGACTTTCTGATCACAGGGCGAATGCCCTAACCACTAGGCTACCAGCTGCCCCAAAAGAATAATTAAAAGTAAAACTGCAGTCACATCATTGATTTGTGTTTTTGAATTCCAGTCAAACGAAAGTTTTTTTCTATCTATTTAATCTTTAAAATTATCTGGAAAAAAATCTTGTCACACCCCTAAATCACTACTATTGGGCCGGAGATGGAGATTAGATAGAAAAACACATGGCTTCAAGATTCTCCTTCTAATATTGAGAAAGTATGCGCAAAAGCAACACTTCTTCTTGTTTACCTTGATGCAGTTACTTGGCTCACAGAGATCCATGGTCAAACCTGTCAGAACAGTCTGAAATTTCTCCTGCAGAAACAGTGGATACATTAAACAAGTGGCAAATAAATCTTAATGAGATATTTCAGCACATTTAAACCTAAATTCCATCAATGGTATATGGTCAATTACAGTAAAAGCCAAAGGGTAGTTGCCTTAGCATCTGCCCATTGGCTTCTATTATAACTGTGTTTCCAGTCAGCTTATTTTCAACTGTACATTCACTCCACATGACTCACTGTTATTTTGTGAATGAACTGTAATATCAAGAGGATAAGTGCCAACAGACTGACATTAACATGGGATGTTTTAATGAAGGCTACATTTTACTGCCCCAAAATTTCACACTGAGAAGCAGGGCATGTCATCATGCACAGCATCAAAAAACATAAAAGAGACCATTCAGAGTGATTCAGAGTTTAGCTGACAAATTTCGATTATGCTACTGTCATCTTTTACTTCCCAGTATGACCTCATCACTAATACATGTGTGAGTCAACTAAGCTTTGGATGTTGGTCTGCAAGAATATAAGCATAGAACTTCTTTATTGTGTTTTCTGTTCATACTTTAGCTATTCAATAATTTAGAGACAATATAGTCACCCTGATGATAATTAATGTATGTGCTGCCTTTATCATATGTTGCTCAGTAGCTGTCTAAGCAGAATAACTGCTTAGATTATTCTTTTGATTGTTCTTAAGCTTTTGAAAGAGATACCCAGAAATATATACATGATAGTCTAAAACCACAACTTAAAGGAATAGTTCAATGAGTTTTAGGCTAACAATAGATGTAGTGAATTAGCAAAGACATGTTAGGAGGCCAACTTTTGCTTCCTTAGTTTAACACTGGACCTACAAGGCTACCAAGAACAAACCTCAGTCAATGGTCACTCAAATCTTTTCTGCAAAACATATTAGGAAAAACCATCCAAACCGCATTCAACTCTTAAGATGGTGCAAATTTATCAGTGCGGTGGAGGTCATTTCATCTGAATGCTTCAGACAGCCATTGTAGTCAACATGGTTTGTTTTATCAAAGTGGGACTTTGGAATCTGATTTTAGGAAAATGCCCATAAATACACTGAAATTTGTTCTATTGTCAGTCCTTACATTGGCTTTGGGAATACCAACTGTGACATACATTTTTTGAACATGCTTGACTGATTTGATGTAGTAAGATGATGAACACTGCTAAAGTTTAAAAACAGCATTCTTTCCTCAGTACATTATCTTGATATATGGAAATTAATATGAAATACAGCACATTTTGAATTCATCAAAAGTCCTTGCACATGCACACTGAAGCTATAGGGAGTGTTCAGTATGGACTTTACGTAAACACCATTGATGTTCTTTGGAAGATCATTTTCAATTACAAGAGAATTAGGAATTACAGGTCAAACTTCTACTTACCACTTTAACTAAGTTGGTTTGTGTGTATTCACACTCAGTGGTAACAGTCTTAGCACACTTGCTCAGAGAGACGCTGACTTTGACCCGTGATTTCACAAGCACCTGTGAGTGACCTTCTTCTGTGCTCATGTGTAGATCCCAGGCTAATGGGCACAGAATAGAGACTCATTTAAGACCCACTGAATGCCAATTAAGAAAGAGCAATGAGGTCAGACTGTGAATGGACAGAGTTGAAAACCAGTGGCCTTGTAATGGTTACTAACATAATGTAAGACAATGATTCACTACATTAGACTCCACACCACTGTTAAATGTTTTCCCTGTTCCTCTGTATCTGATTCAACTCAGCAATAGAACATGTTAGGGCAGAGAAAACACTAAATAATGCAAGATTGGACTGGGAAGGGAAAACACTGAAGAAGATTAAAGCACAACTGTTTTACCTCATACCTACAAATCATCACTTGCAGAAGAAAGGCAGAAGTAATTTCAAAATGAGGGGTGGCTCAAAGCTTTTGCATAGTACTGCACAGGCAATATTGAACATACTGTACATCACAAAAACTCAATCAATTTTAATGCTGTTGTTACATTCAGATATAAAGGTACAGTCTTACTTAACAACCTACAGACTGTCTTGTTATGAATGGAATTGTAGGTTTCTTTTCATCTTTGGGATCTACTTTATTTTACAAGCTGTTTACAGACATCTAAAAGCTCCTGTGGACCTACATACAACAGCACTAGCAACAGGTCATTAAATGTTAACTGGCAGATTCACACATTCTATCTGTGTTTTCATATTAAATGTGCTGTGATGTATCACATGGAGTGTTATTCATTTGAGCTTCTTTTTCTAAGCCTGCAACACCAAACACAGGCTCCCATCAGGTTGAAAAGCAAATGAAATGTGTTTTCTGGAGTGATAAAAGCTCAATCAAGTATTTTGGGTTGAGTTGAATTGCTGTTTTTTGTTTCAGAACTAATCATTTCTTAGATCTCGCTCTTGCTCTAATGGCTTTTGCTTAATCCTTAATGTTAGATGGTCATATGTCTACAAACATTGGGACACACAGTGCATTTTTCATGTGCAATTTTTGCTTAAAAGCTTCAAAGGTTCTCCAGCTGCACTGAGCTACAATGTTGTGAGGGAAGCAATCACAATGAGATGATCAAAGCCAGGAGTTCCCAGGAGATCAAAGTAAGATGACAGATATGACAATTTTTAACCTTTAATGGAATCTTACTGTGGTTCAAATCCTTCGGTTGGCTAGTTTCATGAAGCAGAATGAGACCAATTTCCACTTTTTATAATTGCTTAGATTGAAAGTTTACAACTTTTACATTTATTTTTTTTAAAAAAAGATTAAAAAAGATGTTTTATGCAGGCCACCACTGGGTCCTCCAGAAAGAATAATGAGAGTTTGCATACTTTCAGTTCACTACTATCTTTGGACTACTCAGTTGTTGTGGGTTGGAAAGTTCAGTACAATATAGACAGAATTACCTGGGAAATTCCCTTCCGAAAACGGGCATTTAACCCAGGCTCCAGCTTCTGTGATGAACTAAAGACAAAACAATCAAAGTACACACTGTCTAAATAAGAAGTGCGAGCATTATTTCCATTTTCCAAAGCCTGTGGCTGATAATATGCATGATGACATTAGCATTAGAGTAGCGGGAAATGTTCAAAATCATTAGCATAAAGCTGTAGCATTTACCTTCATGCAAAGCCGAGGATGAGGATCCACTGCAGAATATGTCACCTGGAATTGATTTTGTGGATGGAACAAATTCAAAGTTATAGGTGGTGTTGTTTCCATATTTCAGTCACACTTTATTTTGAGAGGGCCCTGTCAGTTATCCTACAGGTATTTTAATTGCTCACGAATTATTTATTGAGAATTAGTGGATTGTCCTCAGCATTACGGTTAAATTTAAGTGAGCATGTAGAAAATATCATTCAATAAAAGAGACCATTCAATAAAAAAGTTGCTTACTTTCTTTTTGGCGTACTTCTGAGAGGAATTGGCAAGATCTTGGCACGCGTCTCCATCTTGCAGCTCACACAGTGTAATGACAGCATCGACGTGGCAAGCTGCTTCCCATGAAAGTGTCTCCTCCACAGGGTCAAAGGTTATTCCAGACCACAGCTCCTCAACACCTGAGAAGCAGTACAGATTTCTAGTTAACAGCTCTTCATTAACCAAGGCAAAACCTCCTCCTTCAGGTAGAAACACATACTTACGGTCTTTGAAAGGGCAGACTTGAACCCGAGGTGCGTCGGTCATGACTGACCAACCCTACAACAAAAAAACACAGTCCCATTAAAGCCAAAGCACTATTATGTCATTCTGAATTGCTGTTAATGCTGTTTTAACAATAAGTGTGTCAAAAGCCAAACATTTGCACTGTATCTCCTCGATAACCTTTGCTTACCTCAATGCACAAACAAGGTACAGGTTTTGAATACTGCAGGGTGGCTTTCCTCAGGGGATTCTCCTTTTTCAACTGCAACAGGAAACAGAACTGATAGACCAGTTTGATTGGAAGTCACATGACCTAGTTTCTGTCCTACTTCAAGTTCCCGACAAAGATCGTAAAATATAATTGAGCCTGATTGATTTGCAGATTGTTTACAAGATCATACCCTCTAAAATGATATCATGTAAAGGCAATACACCTTTTCATGTTCTAGATCTTTTGATGTATTTTGCTTTTACCAAGAAACATTGCAGATGTGGTTTGCTTAATATAAGCACATGGGTCCCATTTTAAATATATTTTCTTTAGCTTTTATTAGAGTCATTTATCTTTTTATTGACTGATTCATTGATTGATTGCTGTGTGCATCCGTTTTGTATAGCGAAATTCAATAACAGCTAGAAACATTATGTTGGAAATCAATAGTAAAGACATTTAGATTTTTAAAATCTGCTGGTGGCATGAACAAAATCAAGGGAGTAAAAATTCTCAGGTTGCTAGCAATATATTCTTGACTTGAAATAGATCTATATAGACACACTGTGCTCTCACTACTTTAGGGAATATTTAGGGAAATGTGAATGTAAAGGCTAATTTCAAGAAATCTAAGTCTTCTGACAACTATGGCAAAAAATTAACAGCTCTCACATAACTTTAACCCTTAAATTCAGTACAATAAAATAAAGGACTCAAATATGTTAATATAAAAACAAATTGAACACAAAACAGTCCATCCATCCATCCATCCATCCATCCATCCATCCATCCATCCATCCATCTATCCATCCATCAGTCTCCATGTTGGTCCATTTATTGTATTTGCTTGCTATTTTCTCGAGAGCTATCCAGCATCTGAACTGCTTTTAATGGTTGAAGCCTATAGGTCATTTACCTTGGCACCACTGGATAGAATGACTCACCAGTGCTTGAGCTCCAGTGCCTGTGCAGATGTAACGTTTGTGACAGAGCCTTAGTTGGTAATCTTTATCCTCCAACATGTCTGAAACACTTACAGACAGCTCCTTTTTCTCAGAGTCTATTTCATACTGAAGCTTCCCAGCTGTCAACACAAGAAGAAATTGGCTTTTTGCATTTTGCATGAGAAAACGTACAGTACAGCTACTGTACACTTTTAAAACTAAAGGTTCCCAAATGGTTGTTGTCTTGGAAAAAAGATCTTTGATTCATACTTAATTCATCAAAATAAAAAGATTTTCATAGGGAACGAAAAGTGGTTCCTCAAAGACATCAATCCACAGAACTCTCGTTCCATTTGTAACCTGTATTTTTAAGAGTGTATGGTTTAAAGATCTGTATTTCTATAATGAGGAATATGGTCATAATCCAAACTTACTGATGCATTCAGGGACACTTTGCTTCATGTCTTTGTTGCTGCAGTCTGTCAGACAAAGATGATGATGAGTGTGTGTGTGTGTGTGTGTGTGTGTGTGTGTGTGTGTGTGTGTGTGTTCAATAACATTTACATCTATTTTGGCAATATGAGATGAGAACACCCTCATACCTGGAACACGATATGATCTGGAAACAGACACTCCACAGATGTGTGGCCAGGTTTTAAGAGTTATATGCACATTCTGTCCCAAGTGCACTTCCAGGCAGTCATCCTGAACATTCACCTTCCATAGAAAGATACACATTCAAAAATAATAGAAAGGCACAAATACTTTTTGATGTTTCTAATATAGGGATTTGTCTGGTGAAAAGTCTGTGTTCCTCCCTCGAGGCATCCCTCAATTTGAGGTGACAGTAAAAGGTGCAGGTAACGTAAGCAACAACAAGAGTGAGGTATTAAGTTGAATCACTGACATCATAACAGAGAAATGCGGAAGGGTGCCATTAAAAATAAAGGTGCCTGAAAGGGGTTTTGCTTCTCTAAAGAACTTGTAATAATTGTAAAATGTATTTATGTTTGATTCCGTAAGGAATCTTGTAAAATACTTTAAACTAAATTTTAAATGTTTGTAAAATGGTGGTTGTTCTTAAAAGAAAATGCATCTTTTATAACTGTATACTTTGAGGGATTCAAATATATAAAGTATAATCTTGCCTATAGACTAATACCTTCTCAAGCACCAATTTCCCTCTTGCTGAGCGGGAGAAGTTCACAATTCTGCAGCGTTCCATCATCCCTGCAGTAACTATGCACATGTGGATGCCACGGATGTGTTCTGCAAAGAAAATTCACCCACATTTACGCACCTGAACACACTCTACTTAATCTATAAGCAAGCCCATATGAGTCACTCAGGAAAAGATAAGAAATCACAGCAAAAGTCTTCTGTGATTTCTTACTTTCTTATTCTTATTTCTCCAGGAGGACAGTTCCACAGTGTTCAGTGTAATTGAGAGAACATACTCACTGCTGATCTGTAGATTAGTGCTGATTCTGAGATGAAGGGAACACATTTGTCTCTCTTGGCACTTCATCACAGTGGAAATGCTGGTATTAGTGAACACATCTGTGGTTACCCCGCCCACCTGCTTCTTGCATTGATTGAGTGACACTGCAAAGCACAGAACCAATAAGGCACAGTCTTTCACAATTGATCATCACTTTGCTCCCTCTTCATCTTCACCAAAATAAAATTAAATAAATATTTTTTCTGAAAAATTGATTTCTCTGTGAATATAGTCTACCAGGTGTAATGTTGAGTAATGTTGAGCTAAGTAATATGTTTTTACCACAGTAATTAGCACAAAAGAGGCTATTCATAAATGTGGTTTATTGCCAGTTCATTTCTTTAACCTGTATATATGAAGAATATGCTGAACATGAATTTGTTTTCAGCAGAACAGAAATTGGAAACAGCTCAAATGTGGTATAACAATAGCAAGGAGTCAAATGTGCTTCTACTCACTACACATTATTATAAAGCTTCTCAGTCATGTTATGTCCATGACAGACCCCACTATGGAAAAACAGTCGTCCCCTAAAAACCACTACTTTGCTATAAAATGTTATGGTGGTAGGTCCACCTACATTTTGAAGTCTGTGTAAGATTTGATCAGTCAAGCATACTGTATCTGTGCAATCTGTGGAAAAACATGGAATACTCACATTTGTAGTTGCCTTCACATTGAAGTCCCTGTAAAGAGAAATGCCAAAAAGTTCAGATCAGCATCATGCTTTTTCCCACATATGGTATAAGGAATGTCACAGGATTGCATTTCAATAATCTCAATAATGGACATGCATGGCAAATACCACGGCATGAGGAAGCTGACGTTAAACAAGAAGGGGTTTGCCCAGTACACTTTGCACAGGTCAACATCCTGGTTCCATTCATATATCTAGCACAATTGAAGCCGAGTTCACACATTCATTTCAATAAAGTCCTCAATGTTTGTTTTTCAACCGCAAGTTCAGTTTAAAGGGATGGATAATATGATTGATACATTTTAGGGAAGAATCAAGATAATCAGCTTTGTTAACAGATGGCATTAGTATTCTTCATACATTCCATCGTATAACTGTTGTCGATTATAATAATGTGAAAAAGAGAAAGCATGTGTAAGTAGTGCCTGATTCAAATTCTTTATGTTGCTGAGGAACCAAGACTGAAACAGAAACAGGAAACATGCAAAACTATACTTTTCTTTTTTCTAGATTGTATGTATTTTGAAGGTATTTCTATCACGGTGAAGGAGATTCTGTATTCAAGATGAACTGGTGTCCCCATCAACATGTATAATGCAGGCCATCATTTATCAGTCAAAACTATAGCCTGTCATCAACACAATTTCCTGCAAGCCTAATACTTACACGTTCACTGCAGTGACATACAGTTTACACCCTCATGGGTGTTACTTGATAGCGCAAAACTCTGTACCAAAATAGACTTTCTAAGAGATTCCGAGGCGACAGTGGGATTTATGTTCATGTCAATGTCAAATGACACCATGAATAGCTTGTAGGAGTGGAAGAAGGAATGCAGGACAGCGCCAATACAGGTGTTTGTATGTCGTTTTTCATAACACTGCTTCAAGTCCATTCAAGTCCACAGTGGTCAAAAGATCAGACATGAGTTGTTTACAACAGTGACCATAAGAGCAGCAGTTATGTAATCTGTTACATTCAAACATGCACACACACACACACACACACAAGTACACACGCGCACACATACATGCTCGTGCACACACACACACACACACACACGCTTGCGCACACAAACACTCAAACATATACGCGTGCGCGCACACACACCTACACATGCACACACGCTCACGCACATGCACACACGCACACACATAATTAGATTTAATATACATGCGTATTGCATGTATTTAGGAACTTATAAGTAATAATAAAAGTGTATGTGTGTATGTATGTATGGCTTGTAAGTGAACCTATGTCTAATAATAATTATGTATTCTACATACATACATACATAATAATACATCATTTTCTACATACATACATTATTTGCCTATAATTATATACACAAACACACACACACACACACCTTAAAATACTTTAAAACACAACACATAAGTAAAAGAATAATCAACAGAACTGCATGATCTGGTCAGGACATTGTCCTGAAAGTGTATGAAAAAACAAACACATACACACCCACTCACATCCAGAAAGGTGATTATTAACCAGAGGTAGCAGTTAAGGACCAGCACACAAATCTGAAATAGGTAATGAAATTGGTCTTCATAGTGCTCCATACTTTCTCTCACATTTCTCTGAACTGAATCAGAAGTGAATGAATTCTGGAGAAGCTACAAAGCAGAAGTTGCGAAAGATCATTCTATGAAGTACCTGAGAACAGTGGGCTCCACATTTCTCAATCTTCTCTAGTCGTTCTCCTTGTCCCCCACAGCTGCAGAAAGCCAGCAGCAAAAGAAGTGCACTCTTCATCCTCAGTGAGTAAAACTCTGAATGCTGAATGGGCTGAAGTATGTTAGGGAAAAGCTGTGAGACTGACACCCCAAGCCTTGGATTAAAAACTAGTAATAGACTGAGACTATAGTCTGATTGTCTCTCTATAATAAATAACAATCTGAAGTGTCCTTATGAAGTTTTGTATCCTTTAAAGCCAGAGTGAAGGTGATGAGTCTTTAATATAATCTTTTAGAACCGCCCCCTTTTTGTATGCCTCTCTCTCTCTCTCTCACTCGTTCTTTATCTCTCTCTCTCTCTCTCTCACTCGTTCTTTATCTCTCTCTCTCTCTCTCTCTCTCGTTCTTTCTCTCTCTCTCTCTCTCTCTCTCTCTCTCCATGACGAATGTTATTATGATGATTTGTTAAAGCCCAATTTAACCCAATGTCTTCTATGTGGGTTGAAATGTTGCCGTATGTAAGTGACCTAAGATCTGTATTGTGATAGTGAGTATTGTGACACACTGTTACTTTAATGGGAATGCGTAGGGCAGTTAGCCTGTTCTCTGTAGGTGTGGTTGATCTTTTAATAGAAATAAATGTCTTTAGCAATTTAATTTGTGCTAATTGGCAAGGGCTTTATGAGTTATTGGGTTTTTCTCTATCTAATCACTGGGATTTACTGCCCACCATGAGGACAACTCTTGCGCTGCTTTTCAGCTGATTGGCTTATGATTCACATGTTTTGTAATAAACTGATTTGACCACTGCTTAAATGAAAGACATGTTTAAACACCTCCTTGATAAGGACCACCTAAAGACATACTGTTGTGAAAAATAATTTGAAACAGCTTATTATTTATGTAAATAAATAAAACTACACAATTATTCATAGAAAAGAAATCAGAAATACAGTTTCATGCAGAAAAAAAGAGAGAAATACACTCTTTACTCCTTCAAACAGAAGTGTGAACCATTAATGGTTTGACATTTAGAGTCTGTTCCTCTACAGCAGTTCCGATTTGAGCTCTGATTCAGCAACTCCACAATGTTCTTCTCCTTTTAAGTTATTTTACTGTAGACTTACTTCACTTCTTGAGGTCATTGGTCTGTTTTGGATTCCATTTTTAGTCCAGCATCAGCTTTTGACCTGACCTCAAATTCTGCAGAAGAATCCTCTAGTAGATTACGGGATTTGGACTTAACTGTATAATAGTTAACTCCTGAGGCTATACCTCCATGCATACACCATGTGGTGGATGGGTGGGGCAATACCTATATGGGGGATGGCGGGGAGGGGTTCTGTTTACTCTTCAGGCTTCTTTTCCGCATGCATTGACTTCTTCAGCTTTCTTTCCTTCTATCCTTGCTTCTTTCTTTCTTTTTTGGTATTTCTGTTGCTAATATTCAATGTATGTTCTACTATTCTAACTGTGCTGTGATTTGTGACACCAAATACTTTCATTTTACATGTAAGGCATTTAACTCGGTAGCAAAGTGCTTGTCTCAGATGAATCATTGTGGTTTTTCAACATTTTTGTAAAAACGGGCTTTTTGACTATGAGGTTTAGTCTATAGACTATATTGATAGAAAAGTACTGCAGAAGACTATTTAATGCATGAGCAGTACTGATTGGATCTCTGAAGAATCTTAGTCCAACAATAATACATAAATACAAGGGTGAGTCCCTGCTTCGCACCCGTTGGCCCCGGGGTAGGCTCCGGGTACCTGCGACCCTAGTGAGGATTAAGTGGTTACGGTATTGAATGAATACATGGGAACAAACAAATGATAGTAACGTTAAGATTTTTTGGGAAACTGGGCTCTGAATTGAAATTCAAATGCAGTACAAAAAAGAATGCTATTTGGAATGGAACGTAACTCATTATTAACATGGAAACTATCAATGAACTGAAAGCAAATGTGATTTCAGTTTCCATTTTGCAGTGCTATGCTACCCTATGCAGACGTGGGTAGACCTACCTCAGCTAATATATTATACAAAATATTGATTCCAGTGAAAGGGAAAGTATCTTTTCAGAAAGGTAGAAGAAGGAATTTAAGGAGATCTTGAAGTACTTCCATCACCTACCTGCATGAAACCTGCATTTAACCTGAAACCTTTAAGGCTCTATTCCTCATTTGGGGTAAAAGAAATGCTGGAACTGAAAACAAGCAAACATGAGTGAACTTTATCAGATGTTTTCTGCTTCAGTGACTTCAATAACATAAGTTATTCCACCATTAAAAAACATAGTTCGGTTGCTGCAATGTAAACAAAGTCATTTAGAATAGTTTGAAGTGAAATGGTTTATTGTAAACCAACTTACAACAGTCCTGACAGGAACAAGGGGTCATGAGGGCTGCACTGCTAAAGTAGTCATTTTACCTATGACTCAAATGAGCAGAGAACCTAAGATTGGCTTCTCGGGAACCTAATTTGAAATAACTTAAGATTACTTAATTTGAGAAACATGTCTCCATCGTAAATGTATTTTTGAGAAGTATGTTTAGGGTCAAAACCTTATCTCAAACTTTTTGAAAAAAGTCACCATTGGACTGGGTTGGACTGGAGCATGTCACATCAAACAATGATTTTGTTTACAGCTTAATAATTCAGAAATAAAAATAAAGAACATTACTTTACAAGCATTATTAGATGTTATTACAGAAAACTGTCCTGGTGTAGTCTCCCAAGTGTACCATGTAAATGAACCTTCAAAGGTACATTATCCTTTAGATTTTATTGTGTAATTTATAAAGGCACACACTATTCACTTCCCCAATGGAAAGGGACATATTGATACATTTTCATAATTTAGCCTTTTAAAATAAAACATAAAATAAAAAGCCCATAGTCACAACTGAAAGGAGTCAATGCAACTTATACAGAAGGAATACAGAACAATTATATTCCTAACTAACTAAGTGGTGTAATATAGTTTCAGTACTTCAACATACTGCAGTAGAAATGGAATGTGACCATATTTGGCCACATTTTCATACATTTTAAATTATATTTTACTAATACACTTTACATTTATCGTTTTTGTTGATTGAGTTTAAGCGAACAAATAGTTTAATGTAATAATAAATAACTTTAGAATAAGTCAATGCTTATAATACATCTAAATTTAGTTTAGCCCAAATCTGGTAACTGTATCAAATTAGCTTCTATGCATCATCATTTGTACCACTGATGATTTACTGACCTCCTCTCTGGTGTCAGACCGAAACCACTTCAGTGACTGAACTGGAATCATTGTTCCAGAAACAGGAAATACGAAACTGTCCTTAAATAAAAGGTCATGATGACTCAGGTATTTCCTGAAAATAATCGTCCCTCTTATCAGCATACTCTGAATAACAGGCTCCTGTCAACTTAAATTATAAGCACAAGCAAATGAGGTGCTCTGCTGTGATTTTAACTTCAACAAAGCCAGCACTAGGACTTGGAGCAATGGGGTATTTGGAGCTGGGACAGATAATCATAAGCATTAGTAAGGCCCCACACATATTCTTTACCAGCCTCCAGCTGAAAACATAATCAGTCTTTCAACAGTTCAGGTTATATAACCCGTGGAACTATAGGTTACCTTTGCTATTACCTAAATGATTCCTGTACTGCTCTGGGTAGGGGTATCCCCCCATCCACTTCCCAAGCCACAGGAAATGTGTCAGCTTCTTGAACATTCATACTTTGCCTCACATGGATGAGGTGTTATGGCGGGGACTGAAATCCCAACTTGGTGACTCAGATTGCCTATTTTTAAATATGTACTACCAGGTACAAGGAAAAGAAATCTAACAGGTTTCCAACAGGTTAGTTAGACAAAATAAGGCAGAGGCACTTATTCAGCCAGCAGCAACAGTAATTAATCAACTTTTTGCATCATGCTGACACATGCAAGTACATTCAACCTGGTCTTGTATTTTCTTTAGCCATGTTATATGATGGACAGAATACTTGTACTTTTGCATTTATGTACTGTCACCTGCAAAACATTTTGACACTTTTTTGGGGTAAAAATTCACAAGCTAGTTGAACTGCAGTGTTTACTGATAACACAGGTCAACAGATCAAAATCATCAGAAATAAGTTTATGCGGTGTTTTTCATGCTGATTTCTAATCTGTGTTTGGTTTTTCCTGCGTGTACAGTTTTTGTGATGACACTAGTTATATATTGCATGATGGTTGGTACAATTGGCATATAATAATCATATGCTAGGCATTTTTGAAGAAACAGTGGTAGCCAACTGACACTGATCATTATATCTATATCTCAGTGTGTGCCTGTCTGACTTCACACTGAAAATACAGAAACAGTTGCTTGATTGGTGCTGTGGTTAACTAAAAACCACTTGCAAGTCTATTGCAAATCTAATATTACTCATAATTCAAAAAGTTGGTGTGACTGAAATCAGCATGAGAAACTGATTAAGAAAAGTGTGTTGTGGTTTCAGATGATTACAAAAAATGTTTTTTGTTGACCTGTGTAATGGATAAAGAGCACCACCTACTGGATAAACGTATTAGTTTTGGTGACACTATTTATTGTATGTAAGCTATTTTGTGTCACTTAGCACATAGTCATTGCCAAAACTATTAGCACCCCCGGAATTTTTCCAGAAAATGCACAATTTCTTTCAGACGGCTATTGCAATTACAAATGTTTTGGTACAAACATATTTATTTCCTTTATGTATCAACACAAAAAAGGATCAACACAAAAATGCTGAGAAAAAAGCCAAAGTAACTCATTTAATTTCAAGCATACAAGGCATGTTTAAACTCACAAAAAGTTAGGAAAAATATCTCAAGGCTACAAGTCCATCGACAGAGATCTTCATGTTCCATTGTCCACTGTGCGCAAGACAGTCAAGAAGTTTACAACACATGGCACTATAGCTAATTTCCCTGGACATAGACGGAAGAGAAAAAATGATAAAAGACTGCAACGCAGGATAGTCCGAATGGTGGATAGCCAGTTCCAATCAACTTGTAGACAAATTCCACCTGTTCTACAGACAGGGTCAGCTCAAACTGTCCGTAGACATCTGAATGAAATGAAACACTAAGGCAGGACCCCACTGCTGATGCAGAAACATAAAAATGCCAGACTGGAGTTTGCAAAAGATAAGTGGTCAAAATTTCCAGTGAAAAGCTTGTTGATGGTAAAAGGAAGCGATTCCTTGGTTCCAGTCATTTTTTCCAAAGGGTGTGCTACCAAACATTAAGTTGAGGGTGCCAACAATTTTGTCCGGCCCCTTTTTTGAGTTTTGTGTGAAACTGTCAAATGTGGCTTTTTTGTGTTGATTCAATGGACATAAAGGAAATAAACATGTGTACTGTATACCAAAACATCTGTAATTGCAATAGCCTTCTGGGAGAAATGGTGCATGTTCTGGAAAAATTCCAGGGGTGCCAATAAATTTGGCCATGACTGTAAATAAGCTCGGCATTCAAATTTCTATACTGCAAATCAAAAATTGTTCAGACATTCTCTGGACTGATATTTATATCCCAGAATTAGTCCTCCAACAGTAGGAGACATTACTGGTGCTTTTAAAGAGCATCAGTGTCTGTTAAAGAACATACGTGGGTCCTTACTAAGGCTTATGATAATCTGTCATATATTCCCAGCTCCAAATACCCCATTGCTCCTGATCTGCAAACTAAATGTCCACACAGTATCAAGTCCTAGTGCTGGCTTTGTTGAAGTTAAAATCCCAGCAGAGCACCTCACTGGCTTTTACTTATAATTTAAGATGACAGGAGACTATTATTCAGAGTATTTTGATAAGAGGGGTGATTATTTGACTGGTGGTGCTGAATGCTGATACATCCAAAAATTGGTTTTATGGGCAAAAAGTGTCACGGGAGAGGAACAGTAGGACTGTGTAGGAACCCGCTTGTAGCGTGAGGGAAGAACTCAGTCGTGATGG
>JBBPDC010167154.1:0-17638 GCA_037974485.1 Hemigrammopetersius urotaenia | reverse complement strand
TTCATTTTGTAAAGCTGCTTTGTGACAATGACCATTGTTAAAAGCGCTATATAAATAAAATTGAATTTAATTGAATTATTGTTTTCAATAAATTCAACAATATTTTTGGACTTAGTGACAATAAAAGGCATTCTATTCTATCTTTGGGGGAATATGGTTCTGCAGAACAAAAGACACCATCTCTTTTAACCACTATGGGCTTTCGTCCGGTGACTGAGGGTCTTCAGGAGCAAGGAGCACTCTGACCCACCTGGGAGGTATTCTGTGAAAGTAAAGAAAGCCAGACTTACCCAAAAAAGTGAAACTTAAGCTAGCGCCATCTCCCTATTAAGCCTTAAGTCGTTCCACTAAGGTAGTTCAGGAATTTTCCAATCAAGGCAGACTTGCATAGTCTTACTTAGCGTGTGCACCTGAGATATTTAAGAAGCCCAAATGAATGGTTGCGACATAGATGAAATGATGCGGAATGAAGGCAAAACAAGAACAGCCTCTTGTTTTCTGTTTTTTCAACAGAATAACACAATACATATTATAAAAAAAGCGAATCAAGTAGCCATAAGAAAAGCCAGAGTGGTGGCTTGGCAGAATATAGCAGACCGTCTAAATGCATAAGTCACGTATTTGTGAATATGGTGATTTTGTGCTACAAGTGATTAATTGTCACCTCACTGCAAGAAGTGTCCCAGTTTGAACCTCCCAGCCATCTGGCCATTTTCTCTATTGGCTTCATATGTTCATTTTACTTTATAGTGTAACTTCTTCTCCATAAAGTACTTTCAATTGAATGATGTCTTTCCATGTTACTAATAAACTTAAATTGATGGTGTAAGTGACTTAACAGTGGCCGAGAAATTCAATTTCAGCAGAGAGGGAAGAAACTGGCAGCAAGTAAAAACTAAATATAAAAGTATCTTCCACAGTGGTAAGTATCTTATGAAAAAATAAGATTGATTACAATAGTTTACAAAATTCATGAATGTAACTGTAGCCACTAAGAAAATGATCCAGGCCACTGCTACTGGTGGGGGTTAGAGGACCTCCCACTGAGCTTCAATAAAGGACGGCCTCATGTCGGATGATAGAAGGGGGTTATCTACAGAGATCATCCCCCCAAGGATCTCGGGAAAAATATGTAGAACCACTGGTAGTGCAGCGGTTAGCACGTCCGCCCTGCAATCAGGAAGTCATGAGTTAGATTCCCAAGAGTGCTAAGCACCTTTGAGGTACCCTGAGCAAGATACCGTCCACACACACTGCTCCCCGGCCGCGGTCTTCCTGGCTGCCTGTTGCTTCACTTAGTGAATGGATTAAATGCAGAGGAAGAGTTTTGTGCTGTTCACACTGTAGCATGGTCACTTTCACTTTTCCTCTCGGTGTCCATCCCTTAATAGTGAGATCTGATAACAGATCTGATCGGAAGTGGGAGTTGAGAAGTTTCTGGATGCAGGTCTCCCTCTTCTTCTGAGCAGCGGAGGCTCGAGACGAGCCGTGCTTGAAGCCCTGAGAGGACAAGAAGTGACACGTTGTTTGATCAATGTTGTTATGTTTGGGGGTGCAAGTCCATTCTTGGCCTTCAAAGCGAGTGTTAAGAACTTGAAACGAGCACCACAGGGAGACAGTGGAGGTTCCTTAGTAAGGATGTGGTGTGAGTGAACTTAGGAACGTTGAACACTAACCTGGCAGCTGGTCCTAAATCAGCTGAAGTGGTTTAATTACCTTCTATGGGAGTCCAGCCAGTAGAGAGCTGCAGTAGTCCAGTTTGGAGATGACCAGAGACTGGACGAGAATCTGTGTAGCTTTCGTGGAGAGGATGGGTCGGATTGGATTCATATCTGGTTGCAGAGAAGGTATCTGCATGTTCTAGAGATCTGGTCCACCTGTGACAAGAAAGACAGATCTTCATCTAGCAGAACACCAAAATGTCTTACCTTCTTAGAAGTTCCCAACAGAAACGATGAGATTGTAGCTTGGTGAAGGACTCCCTTTGATGAAAAGGAACTTGGCCTTGCTGGGGTTCAGCTTGAGGTGGTGCAAAACCATCCAAGAGGAGATGTGTACCTATATGCATAGAGAAGAACAAAGGAGAAATAGCTGACAATGCCACTGTGCAGCTGTCAAGCCCAATTTCTCTGCTTCACTGTCTCCAACCCATCCAAAGCAGTTCAACTCTTTATGCTCAACTTCACTTATGGTCCCCGAAAGCATTTTGAATATGGGGGCGTGCTCTACACCAAGGACAGGGATGGGGATGTGGTGTGTGTGCTGCTATGTCCGAGCTGGTTTTTTGCGCCCCACCAGAAGATGCGGTATCTTTGGCAAGTCTATGTAAGGACACACCGAACTGTACCGCTCTGGTATTTATCTTTCTGAACTACATATTCAAAACAGTTTTCCACATGTCCAACAGTAAGGGCCTACACTGAACATAATGGGACTGGTTCGCCTTTCTCATGGAGAAGCTTGATGAGCAGAGACTAAATGAAGAGCAGGTCCGATTATGAAAATAAAAGCCAGTTACAGACACACATCACAGTTGTGACACAGATAATTGGTTTAGGGAAAAGACTAGACAAACCAAGTCTTTATTTCCTGAGCACTGCCAGAGAAGAAAGCTGGTACTTCAGGCAGACACTGCCAAATGTGCCAAAATCATTAGATGTTTACAACGTTATGGTGAAAACACAACAATAAAAGAGCTGTTTTATTACATTCATGAAATAAGCGAATATCATCCGTGTTACCAACAGGAGAACGGCTTCCATGCTGTACTAAACTGTCCTATTGAAAGTGACCACCATTCATCAACATTAACAGTGAGACGGCAGTTAATGATCTATTATTAGTTCTGGGGAGTAGAAGGGAACTTTTGGAGCTCGGTGTTAGAGGAGCTTTTCTGTAGGGATTTAATAACAATAAACAGACATGAAAGATTCACTTTTTTTTTCTCTCTTTCTCTCATATAGAATGCTCCATTTCCCCCCAAATATTCATAAAAAGATTGAGCTTCATCATTTTGGACTGGGTAAGTTCACACGTTATGGTGATAACACACCTTTACAGCAACTATAATTGTTCTGTGCCCCATGCTCTGGACTCTGAGGAGAAATTTGTTTTTCTAAAATTTGATGAAATGAATGTTTAAGATTTACAGAAATATATGAACTGTAACTCTTAAAGGGTTAAATACTGCTGTTAAAAATAAACAACTTTTTATTATTAAATTTTGCGCATAATGTGATATTTTATTTAATATATATTATTTTGTGACATTTTACACACCTTCCTCTCGGAGTGATCTTGTTTCTGGTCTTCTGCCTCCGCCTTGTGGCGTACCTTTATATTACATGCGGCTGAATTTAAAAAACTGATTTCCATTACTTGCCCACTCCATTCACACCTTTAATCAAAGCTTGCTTACCAACCACGCTGCCTGCAGTCCCTGCTACTTGAAGAATGTATTTAAACCATGCCACGATGAAGCTGAAATGACAACTTGAAAGGTTTTGAATCTTTTATTGTTTTGGTTACAGGATTTTTTTTTTTGTCAATAATTTTTGTTTACCTCATATTTTAACAGAATATTCTTCACAATATACATGGAAAATGGGCTTTGGGCTGTGGGGAGAAAACAGAGTTCTGAGCAGAAACCCACACAGACCCTGAAAGAAATCTGACCGTCCTGGTAGAGAATTGAACAACAGGACCTTTGAGGCGACAGAGATACCCACAATTTCTTTCCTCCATATTGAGTATCCTGTGACTCTTTTCACCCTCTAAAGAGTGATACAGTCTCTGCTCTCATGTTTTTGGAGACTAATCTTTGTGGAGAAACCACATCCACACTTTAAGCAATTAAATGGTTTCTGTCCAGTGTGAATGCGCTGGTGTGATCTGAGACCACTCTTATGTCTAAAACTTTGTTCACACTCTGAGCACTGATACGGTTTCTCTCCAGTGTGAATGAGCTGGTGTGTTTTGAGAGTAGCCTTCAGGCTAAAACTCTTTCCACACTCTGTGCACTGATATGGTTTCTCTCCAGTGTGAATGCGCTGGTGGTTTTTTAGATGATCTCGTGTGCGAAAACCCTTCTCACACTCTGTGCACTGATACGGTTGCTTTCCGATGTGAATGCGCTGGTGTATTCTTAGATAATCTAATGTGTTACAACTCTTGTCACACTCTGAGCAGTGATACAGTTTCTTTCCAGTGTGAGTGTGCTGGTGTCGTTTGAGATTACGCTTCTCTCGAAAACCCCGTCCACACTCTAAGCACTGATACGGTTTCTCTCTAGTGTGAATATGCTGGTGTGCTTTTAGATGATGTAGTTGGTTAAAACTTTGTCCACACTCTGAGCAGTAATATGGTTTCTCTCCAGTGTGAATGCGCAGGTGCGATGTGAGATTACTCTTATTAGCAAAACTCTGTCCACACTCTGTGCACTGATACGGTTTCTCCCCAGTGTGAACGCGCTGGTGTGAATTTAGATGAGACAGACGGTTATAACTCTGGCCACACTCTGAGCAATAATACGGTTTCTCTCCAGTGTGAACGTGCTGGTGTTGTTTGAGAGTACCCTTCTGTCTAAAACTCTTCCCACACTCTGAGCAGTGATATGGTTTCTCTCCAGTGTGAATGTGCTGGTGTTGTTTGAGGGTATCCATCTCTATTAATCGCTTTTCACACTTTGAGCAGTAATACAGGTTTGCACAGGACGTTTTCGGAAGACTGGGGCTTCTGAATAATTAAACCTCTCCTGAGATCAGCAGTGTCACATATTCCTCTCTGGCCTCACAGAAATCCCTTGCAGTGGCATCCACCGATGTAGTTGTGGAAGTCAATGTTGACTGTGTACGTAGGTGGGAGGTAGGACACGAAGACTTGCAGGTGATCATTTCTTTCTGTAAGATAAACATAAAAATGAAAGAATTCAGTGCCAGGTGCAACAGAATAGTGAACAACACAGAACCCCTGAGAACCTATAGCTTGATGAATTTATGACTAATCCCAGGCACAGCTATATTTCAGCTGAAAAAGATCAAATCCCTATGTAAACAGTTAAAGAAATGATGGGCAAAAAAAAAGGAACCAGCACAGAGACAATATTCCTGCATACAGTCAACACTGTACCAGCAAGAGACAACATACACGCCTACAGTAAACACTGTACCAACACAGAGACAATACACACGCCTACAGTCAACACTGTACCAGCACAGAGACAATACACACACCTACAGTCAACACTGTACCAGCACAGAGACAACATACATGCCTACAGTCAACACTGTACCAGCACAGACAACATACACGCCTACAGTCAACACTGTACCAGCACAGAGACAACATACACGCCTACATTCAACACTGTACCAGCACAGAGACAACATACATGCCTACAGTCAACACTGTACCAACACAGAGACAATATACACGCCTACAGTCAACACTGTACCAGCACAGACAACATACACGCCTACAGTCAACACTGTACCAGCACAGAGACAACATACACGCCTACATTCAACACTGTACCAGCACAGAGACAACATACACACCTACAGTCAACACTGTACCAGCACAGAGACAACATACACGCCTACAGTAAACACTGTAACAGCACAGAGACAACATAAACACCTACAGCAACAAAGTGACACTGTGATAATGGGCAGTTTTCTGGATCAGCAGTTGCGATTTCAGTCTCATACTGATTTTTTCTGAAAACCAAACCAATAATTTTTCACTAAACCCCCGCACATGCGTGGAAAAGGCAGATTTCCTCCCCCATTTTTTTGCTTTTGTGACGGGCTTCGTCCGTCACGCCCACTCGTCCTCGTGCTGGGTTGCTAAGCACCAACCCAAACATAAACCCTGCAGGAGGAGGAGGGGCTGTGGCAGACGATTACCATTACTTACATTTATACAGTTGCCTCAGCTTGGACTAGCAGTTCACTGTTGGCCGCCATTATTCAACACCCCCTCCGCTACGTGGTCAAAATGGCGTCCGTTTAGTGCGCATAGTGTCCGTCGTTCCGAATTTTAGCATAGTTGTCTGTGTGAACGCACTACGCCCTAAATTTCGGACACACCGACAGACCTTTGCGCGCACCACGCCGAGACATACAAACACTATTTGTTCTGTTTCTGTGGCATGCGTGCAGGGCTACGGGGTAAGCACTGCCCCTGTGATAAAGGCAGTGACAGCGCTGGTAAAAAACAAAAACAAAAAGGAAAAATAGGCTAACCGGAATTAATATAATGCCCTAGAATTAATATAATGCCATCCTTTAAAACCCCCAGCCTTTTCAATACTTTAACGCCTTAACGTACAAATTTTAAAAGACTTTTTAATACTTTTCAGGGATCCGCGGGGACCCTGCAACACACGCGAACGCACACTTTACTCAAAAAGGAGAGCAGTCTCCGCCGAGTCCGGTAAAAGACACTTAAACAAGGTGTAAAAGAGTTAAACAGCTCTTTACCTTCAGCTCCTGATTCTCTAAAACACTTCTAACCGCTGCTGCTGCTCCATTTCACTCATGGGCGCCGAAAGCGTTTTGAGTTTGAGGGACGCGACTGTGGTGCGCGCGCAGTTGTCTACGTCTCTGTGATAACACCTCAGTCCAGTAGATGGCGGTAATGCACTAAACTTGCAAGCTGCTATAAAATCTACAGAAGAAGAAGAAAAAGTAGTAGTAGAAGTAGTTGTAGCTGTCACGGGTGCGTGTTGTTGTTGTTTTGCCCCGTAAGTGGGGGGTTTCAGGCTTAACTTGGTCACGTGAGGCGTAACTTGACTAACCCGTACTACAAAAGGCGAGCAGGTTTATCACCATGTCAACTTATGCAGTGGGTTAATCATGGTACGACCAGAACATTTTCTCACTTCACCCGCACTTAAGCCCCGCAAGCCGCGCCCCTCCACAGCCAATGGCGTGTCTGGAAGATCCGTGGGACCTCGGTGCCTGAATTGTGATTGGCTCTCTCCGCAGGGTGAGAGTTCTAATTTTGATTAAATTGTTTTATTTTTATCAAAAGGTAAAGTGAGGCTTAAACTGAACACAATTTCCCCACTTATTGGATTTCTCTCCTTTTATTAGATCCACATATGGTGATGATTCAGGATTCTTTATTTGTAGTCATTTGTATTTTGTTAGCCTCATTCTTAATCCATATTGGCGTTAATGTACTATCAAAGGGCATCTCACATCTCACTTAGGCTGCTGGTCTACCCTGATGTAAAATATGTCCTTGTTTAACAATGTGGCACAACTTTTATTCAGGATTGTCTTAGGAATATGACTAACTCCAATATCCTCATAATGTGCAAAACCTTCTCACACTGTGCAATAGACTGCAAAAAATCCAGTGCAATTTGTATTTTGTATTTTCATATTTATTTTACCAGTGCATTTTTATATGCGTTGTATACTAATATTACTGTTATTTAACTCTATTATTTTATTCCTGTCGACTGCACCTTAAATTTCATTGTTCCTTGAAAAAGTGACAATGACAATAAAGAGTTATCTTATCTCAATAGCAAAATGAGCAAATAACTTTCAATCCTTAGATGACCAGAGAGGGCCTGTCGTCAGCATGTCAGCATGTGTGGTTCTACACAACTTCGCCACCATCAGGAGGGGAAAGACCCCAGTCAAGATGCCTATGCCCCCCGATATTGTTGACCCTTTGACCCTCGACCACCCCACAGGGCTGCTGTGAGAGAGGCCATCACACAGCAGTTTATCACTTAATAAAAAAGAGACAGGCTAAGAACACACTGAAACTTTGTCATGTCTTTGTTTATTTGCTCCCATTCCTATAAAGTAAGCCCCCAGTTTTACGCAGATCAGCACTCGCAGATCCTGTGATTGTTTTATGTGGAAATCTCCAGAACAGCGCAGAAACTGCTCCCATATGCCCCCTTTGTTTTTCGCTTTTTTTCGTGGCAATATGTCTTTTTTACTTATTTTAGTTCACAAATGTACACACTGTACAGACTGATTGTGACATTACCCTGCACATAAAGGGTGGACATTCCTGCCACCTGGGTCCGACTGGGCGCCTCCCTCTACCCCTCCATAATCAGCCTCCATCTACTGTTGGCCAATGCCAACTCCTCTGCAGGTGTGAAATCTTCAGGAGGCCCTACACCCTTTTTCTTATTGACTGTAAAACACAGAAAAAAGCTATTAACTGGAGCCTAGACACACTATATCTCATTATGAGAGATGTAGTGTGTCTAGTCGTGGTATGTGTTACCACAAAATTTGGCATTGATCCGATACCAAGTAAATACAGAGCCAGTATCGGCGATACTGATACTTTTTTTTGTTTTTTGTTTTTTAATAATTAAGGTAGATGCATCATCAAATTGCTAAATCTGAATGAATTTGCCTGTTTTTTAAGTGTTTTTGTGATTATTCCTTTGAATTATTAATTTATTAAACCCCAGGACAGAATTTGAGCAAAGTTATGAATAGAAAAATACTTTATCATAATAACAATAAAACAATAAAAATTTTCTTAAATAAAGAAAGAACACAAAATTCTCACACCAAACTACAATACAAATAAACAATAAATAACACTAATAATTAAAAATTATTTTAAAATAAACAATTAGTGAAAATACAACAAATAAAGTGCAATTAAAACAACCCCCAAAGAAATAAAGAAATATAAATGATTAAGACTATAGCACATCTCTATAGACATTTTCTCTCCTCTCTCCTTTTCTGAAGCTCAGTTTTTGTTTTTTTTTATGACTTTTCATATGTTTATGTAAATTTGTTGTGTTTCCAGTGTGTTTAACAGCCTTTTTACAAACGAGACCAAAGAGGTTTGAGTTTAAGTTGAGACTGACAGTAGACTGAAAAAGCCTACTGGTCAGTTTGCTGCTGGGTGCTCTTTACCTCACAACCTCATCTATCACCTCTCCTGTCCATATTCCTGAACCCAAGACGTAACAGCCACTTACTGACCGTTTACATTTTTGTGGGATTTCTTCACTTTGCTTATTTATTCTCTGTATTTCTTCTCTGTAAATAAAAAAACAAGTGCAGTGTCACAAGCACCGCAGGATTAAACGGGTTGTATTGTTTACTTTAAGTAGCAATCACACTTTATTAAATGACCTCACTGACTCCCTGCCTCTGGATGAAATGTAAATGATGGACAGGGATGCAACATTTTTATTACAAGAAAATACAGTTCTGTGATGTTTTTCTCCACACCTTTAACTTTTGACTGATTTTGTCTCGACTCCGTTCCCTTCATTTACTGTTAGATAGTCAGTTTGATATTGTGCTTAAAACGAATTATTTTGTAAAATGATTTGAATCATTTGACCATCTATGACCTGAGCCATGCACTTCTGGGTTAAAGTGTCCTGTTATTTCTTCCGAAAAGAAAGATTGGTTGCTCAAAATGGACATTTACTCCCAGCCTTCCTTTCCAGGTTGATCACACCCATTTAGCAAAGTGACAGAAACTGCAAGTGTCCAGTTTGTGTTTCTGTAAGCTGTTGAGCAGAGGAGGGCCGGTTCCCCTTAGGGCTGGGCAATATGGAGTATAAATACTGCTGGAAATAATGATTTATATATAGACACTCTGAAATCTCTTCTACAGCACTAGATACATGCTCAGATTATCCCTTCAGTGTATGCAAACACTCCAGTATGATGATCTGCACTGAGGCACTATTGCTTTCATTCTATTCAATCTCAAAACAATTTCATCTCTAACAGGGCAGAGAGAGAGAGAGACAAATGATAATGTTTGAAATGTTCAACCACAGCAATTACTCTTTATGCTGTTCCTCTAATGCTATTTGCAAAGCAAGTGTGGAGTTCATTAATGAGAACAGGCGCAGGTGTAGATTTGCTCTTTATTTGTTTTTATTTAGAGTATAAGATAACTGATAAGAGAACTGATCACACTGTGGGATTCCGTCAGTCTCGGGTTCCCTGCCTTTAGCCTGTGATCTGATGAAGATGAAAAGTGTTAGTAAACACACAGTATTTAAAAATCATCATCAGTGTTGCTGTTGCAGAATACCTACAGAAAGGCTGTTTGTTACAATAAATGATGTACTTACTCCCTGCACCCAGGTAATGTAGGAAGACACACGGGTGAAAACGGGGGGTTTCCTGATGGTGTTGCAGCCAGCGGCCGACACGAAGCTGGTGAGTCCATGGACTACATAGCTGCCACCAACCAGGCAGTTCAGAGGACCACCACCATCTGCCTAGGGTGAAATGACAAGACAAGCATGTAATTTCACACAGCATTCAGGGTGAAGTTCTTCTAAAGTAGTACGCACATTGCAAGCAGCACCAGTCCCCGCTCCACCGGCGCAGATCATGGTGGGCTTAACAGTAATGCCCCACCAGGTGCTGCTGCTGCAGGTGGTGTAATCTACTGTAGGCAGTGAAACCTGGTTCAGCTGGGCGGAGAGAAAACCACCATCTAGGAAAGAGAGGATTTAGGCATGAACTCAGTGGTCAGTCAAGAAACCCTTAGAATACGTCCGGCCGGAAGCACAACTAATGGTACATTTTTTCCATAATGCTAAACAACAACCCCAGTTTGTACTCAAGGTGTCCGGCGTCATGCTGAGCTTTGTCTGGTATTCCTATGTCACATAGAACCAAAGTTATTGTCATTTAAAAACACTGAATAAAAATAATCACTACTGGGATTTTCAAAATGGCATCATACGCAAAAGCACATAAAAATAT
The DNA here is from genome assembly GCA_037974485.1 of Hemigrammopetersius urotaenia. NCBI lineage: Eukaryota > Metazoa > Chordata > Actinopteri > Characiformes > Alestidae > Hemigrammopetersius > Hemigrammopetersius urotaenia. The sequence goes on along the minus strand of JBBPDC010167154.1, from coordinate 6,896 downwards.
CCAAATATCTTTCATTCCAGGTCTTAGAAACAAACGGTAAAAACACAAGATCTTTGAACCGAAGAGAACTCGGGACGGTAGTCGGAGAATGGACCAGTGGGAGCATGTAGGACAGCAGACACCAGTTTTAGATTTTTTTTTTTTATCTGTTGGAATCAGATTACTGAGATACTCTAAGGGTTAAGAGAAGTTGTTACTCACTCTGTGTGACACCCCAGCCAGTGGCATAGCAGGCTGTATTGCCTGGGAGGGACTGGCCTTGGGGGGGCAGGGGCGCTAGCTGCACGTAGGAATTTAGGATGACTTCGGAGGTCAGATGGATCAAGGCGATGTCATATCTGAGGTCAGGAGAGCAGCACTGATAATTTACTTCTTACTCTAGACTAGCAGAGTAGTATATGGCTTTGATAGGAAACGACAACAAACACAGTCGACTTTTCAATACACACTTTGCTATAAACTCAGTAAAACCTGAAAATGCCCCATATTATGTTCAACAGACCCTGCAGTGAAATCTTTGTTCCAACTGGGATGTATGTAGATGGCACTGACTCCATAGAACTGCTCCTTATCACCCTCTCTTATGCTCAGATCGTGGTCACCAAGAACAACAAGGGACACCTGAGTGCTAATAGAGAAAGAAGGACGCTTTAGTGTGTGGAACGTTAGACATAGACACGTTTGGCACACGGTTGCATTACTTACCCATCCACACATGCTGCAGTGGTCAGCACCCATTGTTTTTTGATCAGCACGCCTCCACAGATGTGGTTGTAGCATGTGCCACTTTGAGTTCGCAGGGAAGCCTGTGGCAAATAACATAATTGTATGCAGCAAAACCACAACTGGACTGGACAGTAGTTAATAGCCTCTACAAAGCCTAGACTTCATCCAGTATGGTGTTTGTTTACCTGCCAGGGCCAAGCATTGGGACGGCTTACTGAACCACCAATGATTCTGGTCTGTACCTGCTTGCCTTTTCCATAGGGCACCACATCAGGATCACCCAGCACTGCCATTATTGAGAAAACATATTCGAGTTAGTGCCATTACCAAACTGACTGAACACCATTCAGAATTCTGTGCAGGGTTAGGCAGGACTTACCCAGTGTTACGAAAGTGATCAAGTAGAGGACTCTCTGCATCTTCCCAGAGCAGGTGATCAGGAGAACATGCTCAGTAGAACTATTTGAGGCATTTTATACCTCACTTGATGCAACATAGGTGGCATTAAGCGTGGGAAATAATGGTTATGGGAGGGGATGGACACAAGTTCTGTGAGAAAAATGATCCTATAAGGAAGTAATCTTTACAGGAAGTTTAACCTAAAAGGATCAGTTTTCCTCATAGTTTACCATATATCTTCATGGATCATGCAGCCATGTTTCCTCATCCAGTGTTTGATACCTGAGAGTGTATAATGACAAGTAGTCTTGGATTCACGTGACTGCTTTGTTAAATATTATGTTACAGGTAAACTGAACCTATTTCCCAAGGCATTCCCCGAGTCATTGCCCTCTTTTTAGACCAAACCTTTTATCATTTCAGATACAAACTACTGATACTGATAAAAAGGAAATATCCTTCCCATGAACACGACAGGTCAGGGAGTATTAACTGTCCAATTCCACAATGCTTTTTACACTTCTGGTGAAAATATTTGATAATAATTATTTAAAAAATAAAAAATGATTTGATGATAAACTTTTGAAATCTCAGAACCCCAATATTCCTGGTCCACATCCTGGTGTCACTGCACACAGGTCCAAATGGGCCTTAGAAGTTCAGAATGTGGGATTCTTGCATTGTTGGGAACATTTTCTACTTCATCCATTGTGCACTGAACTGTGTGTTTGTGTTTGTGTGTATTTCCAGTGTTTTTAACACATTTAATATAGAAGCTGAGGCATTTTTTTTCAAGTCTTCTATCTCCATTTGTGAGAAGATGAGGCTATTTTTTGGTTCTTCGATGTTTGAGGAGGGTAAATATCTGGAAAATTCACTTGAAATCATTTTCTCTGTTTTGTTATTCTGAAAGTTAGCTCAGGAAAAACATCCTGTGCCTCTTTTATTTATAGTTAAAATAAAAGTACTCGAAGTAATGGAAGTCTACTCCTGCGCCTCTTTACTGAACAAGCATGGCCTGGATGTGACAGATGGACTGACCCAACAAGGCGCAGTAGACTTTGCCACGGGTCCGTATGAACCTGTGACCAGCTCAGTGAGTGGGACACGCTGGTCCCAGCAGGGGGATGAACCGACCAGAGTGAGTCGGACGGCTGCTCCTGGCGTCCCAGATGTCCTCCAGAATCATTGGTGGTTCAGTAAGTGCATCCCCACACGCTCGAGCCCGACTCGTTCTGGGAAGTGACTTTCTTTCTGGTCCATCCGATACTTGGCTGAGTCCCGAAGTGACAGTGCAACTAATAAGCCGAACTGTGCATTGCTGGGACTAAAACAAAGACTCTGGTAAAAGCTAGTGGTGCAACGGATAAAAAAAATCCACGGTTCGGATTGGATCATGGTTTTAAGTCATGGATTGGATCAGTTTTCAGATCAGCAAAAAAAAAAGACATTTAAATTTCCATTTATATAAGTATTTTTTGCCCATTAGAAACATTCAACTCAAGACTCATCCCATGCAATTATAACAACAAATTAAGGTGCAATATAGGGCATAATTATTTCCTTTAATGTGGACACAATCAAAAACAACTTTAAAATGCAATTTAAGGTATTATTGCTTCTTACTTTGAAAATGGAGAATGAAATAAAAACTGTCCACATCATCAAAAAAGAAGAAAGAAAGCAAAGCAGACGTGACCTGTCTCAGAAGATGTCTACATTTTCCACAACGGAATATGGCCTCATGTCTGCAGCTATAAACATCCCAATAGCTTTTGTAATAGCTTTAACCCAGTCAGATTGGGCAGGAAAGGGTTAATGCCGCAGATATCAGCAGTTGTTGCGCAGCCTTCGTCTTAGCTCCTGTTATAACAGGGTGTTGTCAAAATGAGCGACCATGCCCGACGTGCTGCCAGTCTCATACGGCTTCTTCGTGCCACACTGCCGACAAACTGTGGTGGTTTTATCCACCACCCCTTTCCCATCAATATATTTAACGGAGAAGCCAAAATGCTCCCACACATGTGATTTAAATTATGCTGGAGAGTTCTCGAGCTCCTCCACTCCTCCACCTCCGCTGGCCATGCGCTTGACAGACTGACTACGCGCACCATTCAGTGGAACTTTTATTTTTCTTTTGGATCTTCGGATCACATGCGTGTCGAACCGTGGAGAGGGATCGGTTCGGATCCCGGATCAGCAGTGATCCGTTGCACCACTAGTAAAAGCTGAGGGGCGGTTTGTGCATATATGTACATAACAGCTGGTGCACAGATAGTTTAGTCATACACACACACTGTTCACCTAATGCCGTACTTTTTTCTTCCCGAGAGAGCAGCTGTTTACATTCCATCCAGCGCTAATGCTAGCATAGCTCTCTCATTGTTATCAGACACCATCAACAAGGTACAGCAAACTTATCCTGATTGTGTACATATTTTAGCGGATGACTTCAATAAGGCAAACTTAATGTCTGTCCTGTCTAAGTTCTATCAACATCTATCAACAGAGGGCAGAACACATTAGATCATGTTTACACTAACATTAAACATGCATATAGAGCCACACATCTTCCACACTTAGGCCAGTCAGACCACCTCCCTCGGCGCCTTACCCCTGCATACACACCTCTCAGGAGAAGTACTGCTCCTGTGATCAAGACCATCACTACATAGCCAGAAGATGTACTTCTTCAGCTTCAAAACTGCTTCACTTCCACTGAATGGAGTGTTTTTGAACACCAGGACCTGGCTGCACACACAGAAGCTGTCCTGTCCTACATGACATTCTGTGTAGGGAATGTTTCCCAACCAGAAGCCCTGGATGACCAGCCAGGTCCGCAAACAGCTCAAGATCCTGAACTCTACCTTAAGGTAAGAAACAAAGAACTATACATTGCTTCCAGAGCAGATCTAAAAAGATCAGCCAAATCTGACTACAGAAAGAAATCACCTCCTGGACAACAACACTCGACAGATGTGGCACAGCATTTTTTTGCAGATCACCAACTTCAGGGAACAGACCCACACAGCTGAGGACTCGATTATTGCGCTAGCAGAAGCGCTGAACACCTTCTTCGCTTTGAGACTCAAACCCCACAGCTGTGAGGCTCCACCCCAACATCAACCAGCTTCCAGCTCCCTGACTGTACAGGTGCAGGACGTTAAACGGTGAACACCAGGAAAGCGGCCGGGCCGGATGGAGTCCCGGGGAAGGCACTCACAGCCTGTGCAGACCAACTCTCACAGGTCTCCACGACAATTTTCCTACAGAGCAAACAGGTCAACCGAGGACACCATAGCCACCACCCTTCACACATCGTTCGAGTTGCGTTACAATAATCTTCATTGATTTCAGCTCAGCCTTTAACACCATCATCCCCGACATCTTGGTCAGCAAACTGTCTGGTCTGGGAATCCCACAACTCACCTGCTCCTTGATCAAACTAGCCCCAGACAGTAAGACTGAGACCCCACCTCTCCTCCACCCAAATACTGAGCACAGGCTCCTGAGTGGTGCTTGAACACTAAAAAAAGAGATCATCTTGGACTTCAGAAAGCACAGGGTAGATCCACCCCCCTCTACATCAAGGGTGACTGTGTGGAGAGGGTGCACACCCTCACCTTTCTGGGCACCAGAATCTCCGCCCACCTCTCCTGGACTGCTGACCCCACGACGGTCATCTGCACTTCCTGAGAGCACTCAGCAGAACAACATCAGTGAGAAATATATTTTGTTACATTTCCATATAAAAAGGTCCAGAGAACACAGAGAAAGGATGGTGAAATGGTGAAATACCACTATACTCAGAGGCGGGAGGTTTGAAAGAAGCCAGTCCGAGAGTGTTTTTTTTTTTCCTTGCTGCTCATTGGCTGTTGTCCAGTGACGCTGCTGCAGTCCAGAATTCTTCTTCTGTTGTTCTTAAAGTCCTGTATTTTTGTTGCTATAAATTAAATTATTACTGCATTTACCTGTTTAGACCAAAGATAGCATCAGTGCATACCAAAGGAGAGTAACATCAGTATTTACATTCTAGCACTGCGGGAGTTCAGTGTAAACTGTGCAGTACAGTGCCTTTATATTTTCTTTAAGGGTAATGTATTAAGCTGAGTTTAAAATGAAATGACAGTGTCTCGAGAGCATATTTGGGGACATATTTAGGGTTTACACTATAAAAGTAGGCATTTATATGCATTTGCAATCCGGCTTTTCACTATACACGGGTGCTCTTGGAAAGTTACTGTATACGATTTTTGTGTAGTAATGAACATAACTGATGGGCAGGGCTGGACTGGCCATCGGACTTACCAGGTAATTTCCACGACCATGCTGGCCCAGAATCCCGCCATTGGGCTGATTTTCCCTGCAGTGAACAGCATAGATCTGAGAGATCCATGCTGAGACTTATTAGCTGAATTAATACATGTGAATTAACACTAGCACTGACTGTTTTATGATTGTACAGTAATCTCCCGCTGTTTGCGGGGGTTATGTTCCAAGAGCACCTGCGTATAGTGAAAAAACGCGTTTTTGTGCTTTGATCAAAAAAGATCCTCATTGTTGTAAAAAGACTTTAAATGCAAAGCACCTTATGGAGATTATTTTAACTAACTTAACTAATGTTTTACAGACTGAAGGCTCTTCACAATGTAGAAGACCACAAATACCTCTTGGTGCTTCATAAGAGTGTTGCATAAGTAACTAGTTTTCCATCTACACTTTTATGCAGATTTTTGTCAAACTTTGAGCGTCTAGGTGGAGATTGATGGTACTAAAACCCAGGATGTGACAGAAGAAGGCAGGTAGATAAAAAGGAACAGTGAATGGAAGCTTGTGGAGACCAGGTGTAAATAACGAGGGAACAGAAAGGAAAGAAGAAGAAAGGAAACAGAGACAAGGTGCAGAATCAGCTGCAGACACTAAGGGTTGGTTTCCAGACAGGGATTAAGCCTAGTCTTGGACTACCCTTTCCTTTTCAATGGAAAATGTCTATTCCCAGCACTACATAATCTAGGACTAGGCTTAATCCCTGTCTGGGAAACCGGCCCTAAGGGTTGGTTTCCGGACAGGGATTAAGTCTAGTCCTGGATTAAGTGGTGCTGTGAATAGAGAAAAATCATAGAACATGTGTTTTGCACCACAATGCACAGTATTTCCTTTTAAGGGATTTCTTTATTAAGGAATAACAAGTATTTCTTAAACCACTGATGTAATCAGCCATAAAAGAAAGACCAGTAACAGACCAGTTACACCAAACTGACTCAGAGTTAAACGGGTTAAATGCAGAGGAAGAATTTCACACTGAAAAATGATCGCTTTCACTTTTTCATTTTTCTCAGAACAGACCGCCCCCTACAGGAAACGTCTCACTGTACATGAGCTTCCACTGCCTGCCGTCCACAGCATTGCTTACAGCTTTGGTTTACTTTACTAATAAAAAAGTTGGTAAGTCCAGTTTATCTGTGAAGGGGAGAAGTATCAGAACCCATGCCTTAGTGTATGGATCGAACTCCATCATCAAGTTTGCAGACGACACCACGGTGATCGGTCTCATCACCAAGAACGATGAGACTACCTACAGGGAGGAGGTCCAGCATCTGGCCACTTGGTGCCCAGACAACAATCTGCTCCTTAACGCCACCAAGACCAAGGAGCTCATTGTGGACTTCAGGAAGGGGCTCACATGATCCCATTCACATTAACGGGAGTGCTGTGGAGCCTGTTTCATCCTTCAAGTTCCTGGGGACCCACATCTCAGAGGACCTGTCCTG
>JBBPDC010167112.1:0-17645 GCA_037974485.1 Hemigrammopetersius urotaenia | reverse complement strand
TTGCAAAGCTGCTTTGTGACAATGACCATTGTTAAAAGCGCTATATAAATAAAATTGAATTGAATTGAATTGAATTCTATGAATTTTTACATGGTTATAGACACACACCAATTTCTTTATAATGGTCCATTTTTATAGTTTTAAGACCCCTGACATAATAATAAGGCTGTAGGCAGAACTTTGATCTGGTAAGATACTACATCTGATACCAGTCAGTTTACATGTATTTCATATGTATGTGAAAAGTGTTTAAAAAGTTCTTTACAGCATTTAGCCGACTCTCTTATCCAGAGCGACGTACATCAGAGCTCAAGCAGTCCACATCTGTTCTTCACACCTGTAAAGCTATACTTAAATTAATGTCCCTTTTCAAAAAAGTTACTGTCAGCTAAACAACACCTGTCACAGAAAAGCAAAAGTAGGGAAGGCATGGAGTTAAGAGAAAAGTTTTTTAATCAATATAGGTAAAATAAAAAAGGAAGTGAAAAACAAGATACATAGTTAGTCACCAAGGTGCCTAAAAAAACATTACTGAGGATCTCTTTGTGGCTCCTTTTGATAAGGGTGTTGAGTCACAAAAAACAGTAATAGCTTGTCTAATAACTTTTAAGGGTGCATGACTCAGAGTGAGCCTTATGCGCATCCTGCAGATGCCATAAACATCACACTATGCATTATCATTTGCCTAACGACAAAGAATTAACCAGCATAAGGGCTGCTGTAGCTTATCTCCCCTTGAATCTCAGCCAAGTCATTGTTACAACATTGTCACTACTACCAACATTTCAATGTGAGGTGCCAAGACTCCTGACTATGGGGCTCCTGCCTCTAATATATACAATAAACCTTTGACTATCGCGGGGGTTACGTCCCAAGAGCACCTGTGTATAGTGAAAAAAACGAAGTTTTGATGTGGTAAAAAAAAATCACCTAAAAATGTCTATTTTTGTAGTGTAAACCCTAAACATGCCCCCATATATGCTCCCACAACTCTTTCATTTCATTTTAAACTCAGCTTAATACATTACCCTTAAAGAAAGTGTAATAGTAAACCCATATTTGTACTGTACAGTTTACAATGAACTGCTGTCACAGTGCTAGAATGTAAAAAGAATGTAAAATACCGATATTGTATAGACTGTACTGTAATTCATGCATGCGTGATTTCTTTGGTATAAGCAGGTTTTCTTTGGCGTAAGCACATAAACAATTTCCTCCGGGATGAATAAAGTTTTCTGATTCTGAAATACAGTAATAAATTAATTTACAGTAATAAAATACAGGGCTTTAAGAAGAACAAAACGGAAAAAAAACAACACAAGAACACTCGAGATGCTCCACAGGGGAAATTCTGGACTGCAGCTGTCAGAGATGCGTCACAGGGCAGCATCCAATCAGCAGCAAGGAGAAATAAATAACGTTCTTGGATTGGCTACTTTCAAACCTCCTGCCTCTGAGTATCTGCGGTTTCAGCGTATGTGCGCGAGTTTCAGTGAGCAATTATTAGTTCAGTTAGCAGAAAAAATCTGCGAGAGACTGAAGCCGTGACTGCTGATTAGCATATAAGCGGGAGGTTGCTGTATTCATGTGCTCTATATGAACAAAAGTATCGGGACATACCTGCTTCAGCATACCAAGACATTTTGGACGATGGCATGCTTCAAATCTTTTCTATTCCAGCATGACTGTGTCCCCGTGCACAAAGCAAACTAAATAAAGACATGGTAGGATGAGTTCAGTGTGGAAGAGCTTGACTGGCTGCACAGAGCTCAGACTTCAGCTCCATCCAGCACCTTCGGGATGAACTGGAACAGAGATTGTGGTCCAGACCTTCTTGTCCAACATCAGTGTCTAATAATGCTCTACAGAAAGAATGAGCACAAACTCCCACAGAGCCTCCAAAATTTTGTAGAAAGCCTCCAAGAAGAGTGGAAGCTGTTATACTAGCAAAGGAGGACCAACTCCACATTAAAGCCTATGTGTTTGAATGCAAACAGTTCCTGTTGGTGTAATGGTCAGGTCTCCTAAACTTCATCCATATAGTGTATATGTTGTGAGGATGAACAAGGTTTTCAGAACTGTGGGAAAAAAATCCATTCCATGAGAACGACAATCCTATGTGACAGTCACAGATGGTCTTGTGGGGCATGTGCTTTCCACTTTCTAAAAACATGCTTTGGTCTATTTGCCTAACCAACCGTCTACTTAAAAAAATGTTTGACGCGCGCCATTCCATAATGGCAATCGCAAAGTAACAGAACAACAAACACTTTTTGTAAAGTGACATTAACACAATATACTTTTAAACAAGATGAGGTTAGCTACCAGGCTAACATGCCCCTCAAATAATATTCTGGGGATTTGAGTGCTCATCACTGATAGACCCTGTTAAACACCAACATATGAAGAAATACATCTCACAAGTTCTCCAAAAGGATAACACATTCAGGGGGTGTAATACTATGTCTGATAGATCACAATTCACAAATCACACATCAACTTCTTATACATGTTGCTGGTGCTGTTTTATAGACTCACAAGAGTCCAAATGAACTTCTTGTATTTTATGAACAGCAAGTGAAATTATGTAGATGCCTTACTTTGATGCTTTGGCGGGGGGGGGGGGGGTTATATAAAAGAGGCTAAATCCTCCTTGCTCATTTATACCCTCCACAGTGGACTGCTGAAAAGAACACAAATTATTTGTTTTAAGTTGAATATAACAAATTCTATTACATCCCAACCTTAACCCAAACCTTAAATCGAATCCTAATTCCAAGACTGATCCCAATGCTCTAGATCAGCGGTCCCCAACCTTTATTTCGTCACGGACCGGTTTAATATCAGAAACTATGTTCACGGCCCGGCCTTTAGGGAGCGGCAGATAAATATATATTTATACGTATTTATACAAATAAAAGATACGCATAAAAATGGGGATATTTTAAAAATATAATAATGGGGTATCTTTAAAATATAATAATAAACGTAAATCCAATGTATACTCGCAGCTTTATTAACAGCATTTTCATTACAACGAGCCAACAACAGAACACGGTAACATCACGTTTTTTTCTGTGCAGCCCGCGGACCGGTACCACATGACCCACAGCCCAGTACCAGTCCGCGGCCCGGGATTTGTGGACCACTGCTCTAGATAATCCACCGAGTTTCACCATTAGTTTTTTCACAATTAAATTATTTGTAGATAATCAATAGGGGACCATACTTGTAGCCAGAGCATAGGTATGACAATTAGGACCTGGTGAAGATGGTATTCTGATTTACTTCCGCTAATTTTAACAGCTCCATCCCTATCTGGACTATTCAGTGTGGGTCGATGGGGCAGAAGCGTTTTTGCTGGAAACTAAAATTGACATTTTTGTTCATCATCTAAAAAATAGTAGTGGTTGATGTATGGTATCAACCTGGCCTTCTTGCTAGAATCACAGCCGATTTCTGTACCTGTCAGATCCCGTGCTCTGACTGGTGCTGTGATTTATTGAGTTGAAGTTTAACAGCAGCTATCTAAGCCAGATATCTGGGCTCTGTGCCCCAAAAATGTTTACATATATATAAGCAGCCATGGAATTATTTTTTTTTTGGTCATTGGTTTTGTAATTTGTCAGAGTGTGTCTGTATAAAAATGTGCATTTTACTATTGTTTTATACACTATTGACTACACTTTCAACATTCCAAACAAAAGATGATAATACATATAAATAATTTATTATACCTTGGAAATGTTAAACTATACAACACTCTTAACATTATTTTACAATTGCAACAATTACAATAGTGATTTTAAGAGCAGAGTGTGACAGTTTCAATACAGTACAGACCATAGAAAAGCTGCTCTACAAACAAGTGTCTGCACTCACAACAAATATGGAAGCATTTCGTATTATACAGCTTACACTACAGTAGTTCATAAAAGAATAGCAACCTGTGCATTTACAGACACACACACACACACACACACACACTGCTGCAAATTGTACAAACAGTGAACAGAAAAAAGGTATAATAGGTCCCTTATTTTTTTTTCAATGGCTGTATATATAAAATGACAATGATGATGTTCATTTTCACCTCAGTTTCACTCTCATTACTGTGTAAACACTGTCAAATATAAATATGACATTTTTAGCATAGCCACAAGCAATGCTGGTGTCAATCTTACAAAAAGCTCATTAAAATATCAGCTAAATATATCAAAGACGGTCCCTTCAGACTCCCCTGATCTAAAGTGAGGATCTATTTCAGTTCTTCAGAGGTGTTTCAGTCCCACGTGTGGCTTTTGTTCTTCAAACAAGTCTACATTAGCTCTTAAAAAAAATAAAACTTTAAAAACAACGGCCACCATCATTGTCAAAAACGATAACCCAACAGCATGTACCCCTCCCCAAATCCGGCAGGCAGGTAGCTTTGAAGCTGTTCCTGCTCTTGTTCCTGTTTGAAGAGAACTTGCTAGCTACGAGACAAGTGTCTCTGAGGACTGACAGTTTGTCCCTTCAACAATGTGAGAAGAGCGAAGCCAGTTACAACTGATTTGTACACCAAAGATGCAAATGCTACATGACCTCCTTATAGATTTATTCGACCTGTTGCTCATCTGGTGAACCATAGTGGCACCAGAACCCAACTTTAGGTTTGCGTTCAACAACGGGGCAAATTGAATGCTATCTACTTATTTAGTGAAGCATGTTGACATATTTTTTCTCCACACTGCTAATTCTGTTCCTTCTGCCGTGGCGTGAAGATATCCTCATTTTCATTTCAGTTTTCTTTATTATTCAGCACAACAACAGTCTGCACTTGACATTTGTGTTTATTGCTTAGATATGTAAAACAGGAAAACAGCTGCTTGTCTTCTCATTAACATATTTGTATTTACTGATGTGTGTCATGAGGGCTTTTGACTTTGTGGTTCGTGGTTCTGAAACTGACCTACAGAGCCCCCCTACAGACAGTCCACACTTGCTCCAGCAATGCATACAGATATAAAAGCCCTGAACTAGGTGCTACTTTCAATTGAGACTCTCCATTAAGAATTCTGTGTTGTCCTGTCTTCTGAGTTTAGTCCATGTCCTGACTTATGTCCTAAAGTCTGTAGACAGTTGCTCATTCATTGTTCTTCCTTTGCTGCAGTAAAAGGCTCTACTGTTCAGGTAAGGCTAGATTGCTATGATGATTTGACTGTATTCAGCCAGAGATCCTTATCATGTACTAAAGTTGAATAGTTCTGGATCACAAGCCACTCTAGCTCATACCAAAGGTACTGAGCAGAGCCCCATGCTTGCAGAAAATGCAGTTCTACTGCTCCACAACCCAGTGCTTGGAGGCTTTGTACTTGTGCAGCCTATGCACAGCACTGGTGAAACATTGCTGACAAAGCACTGCTGCAATTCTAGCATGTTGAATGTCCACTGTAAGGCTGATTGTAGTGTCCACATGGTTTTTAAAGCAACTATATCAAATTGTTGTATGCCAAAGGACAAATGAAGATGTAAAGGCTCATTTTGCACACATTGTTAATAGACCCCTGGGGAGATGATATCAAACATCACAAAGTATGTACAAAATGGAGCTTTGAAGTAAAAGAAAGATTCAGGCTTTATAACAACATAACAGGAACCATAACAGTCGCACACATGGGATTACATAATAATCCGTCTTTCGTGTTCTCGGTGGTTGCAGATGGTATATAATTATGGTTGCACGGTTTCAGGGGAAACGTCCCTGTGGTGAAGATTGCAGATGCAAATGATCCAGAGGGGCAGGCGGGGCACGTTTGCTAGACTTGAATTATCATCGGACTGAGCAAATGAGCAAATACTGAGCAAACAAGTAGAACTGAAAAGAGTCGACAAAGAGACCATAAGGACTAGTCCATAAGAAAGTGGAACAACACTACTGCCGACAAATCCCCCCACCCCCCCTTCTGTTCAATCTGGCACTGGAAGAGCTTTCTTAGCTGGACCTGTCATTGACAGCAATCAGGGATGCCCACGCATATGTTCAGTACTTGGACAGAGACACTGTGTGGAGCAGAACAAAGATAAAAGCTCTGAAATGCAGACATTTTTCCACAGTTGTGGCAATTTGAGATAACACATTTTTTAAATGTTAGCTCCAATGTGCATAAATTATTGAAGTGTATTAATACAAATTGTTCTGGTTCTAAAACCTTATTGGCCTGTCCATTTTCAAAGCTGGTGTACAATAATACACATAAAAAAATACACACAAATCAAATATGTTTCTTGTTAAAGGAACAGCTTCTTAGAATCTTACCATAGCCTTATTAAGGCCAGTCCATGTGTTGTCTGGAATGACTGCCTGTAGGTGTTCAGTCATGCCAAATCCAAAACCACATTCACAAGAGCTGGACGCGAAAATAATCTGGGAAATTTGACTTCCGTTGTTTGCAATATTATCCTCAGAACTCCCACTTTCTTCTCACTAAAACTCCATGGTTCAGTCAGACGTTTTCCTAACTGCTTTGATTTTCCAGCGTATCTCAATTTCTGATGAATCAGCAGCACAATTCTCTCTTCACAGTTTATCCCAAAACCATGTCCACGGAGTCGAACCAACTTTTGTTATTGTGGTCATTTTATTATAATTATGTTTTTTTTTAATTCTCAGTTTTGTTTAGCCGTGTGATGAAAACCTAGCCCAGCTATCTTGTTAGTAAAGTCCTGCTTCACCTTCACGTTTCTCAGAGTGTTAAAGATAAATTTATTAGCGTCATAGAAAACACCCACTGAAACGTGTCTTCAGCCCAAACAGACAGTCGTATTTCTACTCCATTGACTTCCCAGTTGTTAGTTTGTGTCTCCACTGTTGTTTTGTGCACAGACTGTAAAAAACAATGGCCTCTTTCCATGTTGTGATGACATTTTGACCAATCAGAAAGCAGTGATGCAGTCAGCTCGGCTCTGGCCCGCTTTTAGTCTGACTATCAAGCCACTTGAATATGGCTTGTGGGCAAGTTTTTTATTTGTAATGGAAAAACATCTGTTCACGGTACAGCATGCTTCCATAAAGCGCCACAAGTTTATGGATGTCTGTGCATCTTCTGACATTGGAACAAATGCTAAAGCAGTTACACATCTCAGAAGCTCCTGACGTTACTAGATTTATGTGTTCGTGTTTTTTTTAATATGCTATAAGTCATTTTCAGTTATTTAAACCTTTACCCTCAACATCAAGATCTTATGAGTTTGAAACCCCAGAGACTCCACAACCATCCATAACTGGGAGCCGAGGAGGAAGAAATGCCTGGTGGGATCGCATGATGGAACGAATCCCAGATGGTGGGGAGATTGAGTACAAAACAAATGGTGGAGCTGAATTTTCATTTGGAGCTTCGCTCTCAGACACTCGTTGATTGGGTAGACAGCTTTGTTGATTATAATGGTAGCTTTCTGTTTTTGTCATTGTCACTCGCTCTTTTCACTTTGTGGTTTAAGATGTAAGGGGGGTTTGGCCCTGTGTCACTTCACGCCGAACATCTTTTAGCCATTGTTCATCCGCTGTAACCCATGGCCTCTTGCGGCTCATTGCTAACAGGATTAACAGGACTGAGATCTTATACATGAGAGAACATTTTGATATTTGCTCAAGGAGATTGTAATTAAGGCACCAAAAACATCCAGCGTAATCTGCAGCACAATATCCCATCTGTATAGCATGTTGAGATATTCAGCGCTTCAAACACATTCATTGGGGTGTGACAATCCGGAGGACCTGCTTTTAACATCAAAAGCCTCCCTCAGTCACTTGATTCCGAATAATCCATATTTTCTGCCACATGTTACACGTTGCCTGAAATGGAAACTATATTTGGAACATTCGGAAATTTGCATGCTTGCCTGATGAGTGGGATAGCACTGCCAGCGTTTGGAGCAGAAAAAAATACACACAGCAACCCCCCGCCCATCTCCTGAAAGAACAGTTTGATATTTGTGAAAGCTTTTAGACACTACACTGTTTGGTGAGGGTTTTGTCATCACCCCTATTTCATCTTCACACTCTCTTTAACCCTTAGAAGTGGTCAGAAAAAGCCTGGAGCACTTCAGCACTCACTCTGTTTGTAGTTTACTCTGGAAAGTGCAGATTCTCAATTTTCAGCATCAAACAGAAACAGAAAGAAAACGTTTTTCATTTTTTCTCATTTCTTACCTTCAAAACAAACAAAACAAGACAAAAGTTAACTTTCTAACTTAAGTGACCCAATTGAATCATTTGTCATGTATGCATTATTAAGTAATTGCATTTATCACTTCATACATATTCATGCATGCTACTGTTTGAACGTTTGGAATAATATTTATTACTATTTATTAATAATATTTGTTATTATATATTATACCGCGCAGATCTCTTGAGCAACCCTTTGTTTCTTAATGTTTTGTTTTGAATCGAAATTGAATACTATTTCATTATCTGTTGCATAATGAGTAGATTACATTAAAGACAAATCTTTACTGCAACAGCCTGCAAAGGGCCTGAAGATACAAAGGAAGGCTCAAGACTTTTGAGCAGTATTTTATATGCACAGCGCCGGAAAAAAATAGCGTGACAAGCATTCCATGCCAGGGTCTGTTCAATTCCTACACAAACACATCATTCTGGTTTATGAGGGACTGATCAGTGAATCACCTGAATCACATCTTATTTATCTTATTTACTGAGTATAAGTATAAAAATACTGCTGTAATCAAATCTCTCCTCTCACACTGAGACCAGTTGAATGGCAAATGACTACTAGAAGTTTGTCAAAGGTAATTATTGCCATTTTGTTTAAGAGAGAACCAGAGATTAGTTTTCTCTGAATTATTAAATTTCTGTAAACGCTGCATCATTTCTCTTATTTTGATGTAATTTCCTTTCAAATGATGCTTTAAAGAACAATAATTTTTATTTAGAAATATTATCAGCAGTTTTTAAAAACGAAAGCAAAGCTGTTGAGTTAAATACTTGCATCTATGAAAGACAAAACCAGAAAATCTGAACATTTTTAGCAGTGGTCTCTTATTTTTTTCCAGAGCTGTATATATGGTCTAATTAAAGAAAAACAAACCCCAAACTCCTTATCCCTGTTTCCTTTTTACATTTCTGTCACTTTCACAGCTGCGTTACACTCTCTCTGTGTGACCTACAGTGCAGCTTGTGGCCTTTGATTTGCTGCTGCAGCATAAATGTTCGAAATGTGATTCAAAGCTAACTTGGCGTAGTAAAGGGACCTGATTTTGAGACCTCTCCCTGCTCTGCTTTGTTTGGCTTGCCAGGAGGTCGCAGACAAACAAAGCTTTCATAATATGCTGCCGTCCTCCCTGAAGAGAGGAACCCTGCAACACTTGGCTTCACATTTCCCCTCATATCCAGGGTTTTGTGTGTGCTTTTGAACTTGTAGAGTATTGCCTGGATCCCTTGAAGCAGATCTGTGGCAAGGGCTAACAGAACCTTGATGTTATACAAATAATATACCTGCCCTTATTCCACTGAGGACAACCCCCACTCTCAGTACAGAGAGTTTGTTATGGTGCCAGAAAAGTTCTCAGACCTGTAACAACACTTTTAATGCCATATAGAACCATTTTAAAGGTTTCGTAACTAAACAAATGGACCACCTGTTGGGTCCACAGTATCCACCCTAGTAAGATAATGTATCGATTGAATCTAATGTTTAATTCATTGTAATGAACAGTTTGAAAGGGTTTGGTTTAATGAATCAAATTTCCCCCAAAAGAATTAAATGAAACTCATAAAAGGAATTGGGGACAAAATAATAATCATTCAAATGGAGTGCTGGACCCTACGGGGCCCAACAATTATGCCATTTTTTTCAATAAATCAAACATCACATTCCCTCAATGTATTTTCTGATCAGTTATGAGTGCTGTAGGCCTAATCAAGTCAGTATGAAACAGATTCCCTCTGAACACGGGCCTACATAATTATCTGGTGTATATATTTCATATTCCTTGTAATTGGGCTGTACACTGCTCTGTTACACTATAGCAGGCTAATTTTCAGAGATAGGGTTTCAGTTCAAATATTTCCTTTAGGACTCAGTGGAAAACTCCAACATACACAAGTCAAGAATCTATTTAAAGCTTCAAATATCTGTGTTTAAGGCCGCATTGCTCTGTTGGATTGGCTTAAAAAATCCAATCAAATGTAAAAGAAACCAGATCCATCTAACTGGTTCTTCTAACTGAGTGAGTGGGTTACATTTAGTCTTACAGGTTTAGGACCTGAGGAGGTTCAACTGCTGTCCAAAACTGCTGCTCTGGCACTCGAAATCTGCTTACTTATCACTTTTCATTCATTTCATTTTAGTGCATCTGACTCTCAGAGTATCAGAGTCTCAGAGTATCTGGTGACATTCTTACATTGCATCACAAGCACAAAGCTAGAAATTACACCAGCTCTCAGAGGCAGCTCCTAGCATGTGCTAGCTTGTGATATGATTTTATGGGGATAAATTGTAAAAGGTTACATTTGAGGTTTGTTAGTCAGTCCATTGCATGAGCACACAAGGTCTGACTCATTGAAAAGAACTGATTCAAAGGGACACATACACAAAAATAACCAATGGAGACACAGTCTAACATCTGAGAAGTCGATGAAGTACAAGCACTGACTGTTTGGGCTGAAGATAAATTTCGGTGGGAGTTTTCTATGTCAACATATATTCAATGCTGTGAAAACAGGAGTTGTCTGGGTTAGGTATTAACCGCATGGCTAAATAATAAAGAGAAAACGTTAAAAAAATCCTCAGACAAGATTATAAATAATAAAAGGCCACAATGACGGATACATTTTCAGCTGGTTCGACTCCATGGACGTGGTTTTGGGACATCTGACCGTAAACTGTATGGAGAGAATCGCACTGCTGATGTGTGAGAAGCACCATTACTGCACTGAGATACGCTGGAAAATGAAAGTGTGCTGCATGTTCAGTACCATCACAGTACAGTTTAAGTGCAGCACGGTTCCTGTATGCCTGCGGAAAGGTGCCTAAGTGCTGGCTTACTATGAAGACTGATGCTGGATGTACAAAGAAGTTCCACCAGAACTCTATAAGTGACTCTTAAGTAGTAGTGGACTGCTGATTTTGTGCTTTTTCTCAATTTCCTTAAAAGAAAAGTGCTTTTGCTTTATTTCTGCAGTCTATATTTCACTGAAATGACAACACTTTTACTAGAATCTAAACAGTAAAACAACTGAGCATCCAAACCTAATGACGGCATTATTAGAATGGTGCACCACTTCCTGAAGTACAAAATAAAACATTTAAACTTTTTAAAAATCATACAGGCACAAAAGCCAGTGACTCTACAGTTTCAGCGCAGAATGGAAGCCACAGGAAGGAGTAATGCGGTGGTTTCCTATTCAGCAAATTTTAATTACACAAGCATGTTTAATACACTCACATAAATTTACGGGCTAGGAGCCGGGCAGGCGATGCTCTGAATGAATTAAAAGCTGTAATAAAGGTGTTTTTATATACTCTGCCTTTGCTTACTTGTGCTTGGCATTTAAAGCAAATCAAACCGAAATCTTCCAAACTAACTGACTTTCTGCATTTGGAAGATTCATTTAATCCATTACACACTGGTAAATATGATTTAAAAGTCTAGAAATCTCTCTCTCTCTCTCTCTCTCTCTCTCTCTCTCCCTCTCTGCCTCCGTAAGCCAGTATTGACTTGGTGTGCTTTGTTCGCTATTCTCCCTTTTAAAAGAATCCATTTGCTCATTATGTATCACAGAGAGAATTGCCCCTGAGTTAATTGGGATTAATACTGTTCAGGAAGTGCTCTGGTTGCAACTAAATGTTTGTTTGATTGCTCCTGTAAAATGGCTCCTTCGCCTTTTCACAGAGGAGAAACTTCCAGATGTTGTCATTAAATGAGTGACGCAGGAGCCGCACAGCAGCGCTGTGTTTTGTTTTGCATGATTTTTTATCATCAGTTGTTTTTTATGGATCGATGGACCACTGGTTTGTGTTTAAAGTTTGAATCCCCTTAAAGGAGAATTAGAAAAAATCTGTTCCTAACAAAAGGGTGTGAAATGCCAGAACTGTACACTGCAGAGGTGACAGGAGATGAACACCTGCCCCTCACAGAAGAGTTATTCTGAGTGATGTTTTATGTTTTCTTGAAATGGCTCTGCTCTGTGAAAAAAAACATTCACAAAATCCAGTCCACAACCTTAATACACAGCAGGGCAAATGAGCAAATACTGTCAGGTAGTTACAGCATGTGGAGCTCCTTGTAAAAACCCACATATCTTATAACGTGTACATATAATGTGCACAGCTCCACCAATTAAACCAGCACTAACTCTTAAAGTCTGCTCCTGGGAGGACTGTTGGCTGAGATTCCTGCTCAAACACATTTGGTTCTGAACACCTGCTAATTGGACATACATGCATCGCCTTCTAAGTCTTGGTAAGCCCAAAATCATATAGGCTAGCTAGTAGAAACCTTGATTATGACTAATGCATATAAAAGCGTAAGGTCAAGTGTCATTTATCATCCATGAACATACAACAGCACAGCAGACAGTGTGAACTGCATTTTCTACATTTAACCCCTTCACCACGTGAAGCAGCGGGCAGCCAGAAGGACCAGACAAAGAAAACCTTCTAGGAATAAAGAGAGGGCGGGGCTAAAGACCCCATGCTGGTGGGCTAGATAACAAAGGGAGGCACTGATGGATGGTTGTATTGGTTGCTTAAAAATATTTACATTGTGTTACCTGTATTATATTTGGTTCCATTTACCACCACTGTGAAGAACTCTGAGTCTGTAGAAACAAACTTTACTTAAGAAAATAAGTAACTAACGGAATAAATCAACAGAATTTGATCCCAAAATCCACTCCAAGAAGTCTTACTGCTTTGTATCTATTCCAGATGCTAAAACCATCTTGTTAAGATGGAGAAAACAAACTGGACTCATCCTGAGTTTTAAGACAGTGACTGTAGTGTACCATTGAGTTATAAAGGTCCGTGTTTATAGGTTACTGCGGTTTTAAGTCGCTTTAACAAGTTTGTAAAGCCCTTGACACATCCTGCGGCCCTGCATTGAAAAATTCAGATGCGTCCTCTTTAAATGGATTTAAAAGCCCATAAAGCCCTTAGCCCTGTAAATCCCGCTCCAAAACGTATTTAAGATATGATTAAAGATGTGGCACCGGCTGTAATTCATGTTTTATGCTTGTTGTTCGCCCACAAAGGTCAGGCCTAAATGACATTGAGTGTGGCCTGTGGGTTATGCGCGGTGTCAAGTGTGTGCCAGCGTCTTTACGAGGCACGGCGACAACGGCGAGTGTCTCCCAAGGAGGCTTAAGCCAGCGATTATCTGTACGCAGGAAGGGGAATATCATAAAGGGACTATTTATAACTGTCAAAGAAAGAGAGATGACATTCAGGATAGTGTTTAATCAGCCAAAGAAACAGTGCTGGGTAATTTGTTTTCACCAAGGAAAAGCCATTGATTACTCCACCTCCATTTCCTCCCCATCTTCGGCTTGTTAAGGACACAGTTGTATTTTATATTGGTGCGCATCGGCCTGGCAATAATGTATCTTAACTTGGGCTGCTTATTAAAAAGACTTTTCAAAAACCATCCATTAAACGTCTGCTACGTGCCAAACGGCCTGCATCATGTTTGCCTGCTGTCATATGGTGTTATTAAGCACTAATCAAAGCGTGCAGCAGGAATAATGGTGGCCTGCACTCTGGAAGTTAACCCATTCCATTTGATGAACAAGCGCAAATCTGCCAACGTCGGCACGTTTCGCCGCAGAGCAGCTTCTCCCTCATGTAGCCACAGATTGTCGACATGTAATAGAACTGCCGTTACTCTTTATGCCGCTGTTAACCCCTTCTAATTGTCCTAACAACCTCTCTGCAAAAAGCCATTTCATGTGTAGCACCTCGAATAAATCAGAGGACATGTAATACACAGTGAGGAGAATGAGAGCAAAGTGCACATTCAGCATGTAGGACCATTCGTAATCTTAACAAGGCTAATGTGGCACAATCGGCCAGGCATTAACCTCATCGGCAGGAGGTCACGAGGTCATGGACAATACTTATCCATGACCGAGGGTCCAAGGGCATAAGAGGGGCTTCATGCAATACACGTCCTATGAGGATTGAGGGGCTTTTATTCAGTGGTAGAGATGGATTTTGCACACTTCTGTGCTTCAGAACTCCAGGCACTCTGACTGGCTCTTTCCATACTGATCAATCAGATCAGTGGGACTTCAGGGACAGTGGCAGTTTCTGGATGGGCCTCCCTTTCCCCCTATCACTCAGCAAGCCAGCGTGGGTACATCTCAACAGCTGAGCTGTCTAATCTGGTTGAGCTTTCCAATGAACTTAGACAAAGTTTAAAAAGATCCAATGCTGATTCATACATCTGAGGAAGCACCTCAGTTTGGAAGCACTGTGTCATGTGGAGCAAACCTAGGCAACTGGGGGAAATTAATATAACTGATTAAGGAGAAAAAATACACATATTCCAATGTAGAAACAGTGAAGGTGGAGAGAGTATTGCTGTATTCTGTTCATTTATGTGTTCATTTGGAACTGCCCCACCCTTCACTGTGCCAGCGACAGCAGAGGAAATGCAGGACTTTTTGTTTTGTTGTTTTTTATAGTGATGTGTTATGATTTAGGAAGAGTAATACGCTACATTTGTCCCCTTCAAAGATTTATGTATGACTCAGGCATATGGACCATCAGAGATGATTAATGGTGATGTATAAACAGCTTGTCTTGGGGGAAAAAACATAGCGCAAAAAAAAAACAAAATTAAGGGAGGCTGCAATATATTCCAAGGAGAAAGAGTTTTTGTTCTATTAATTAACTAAGTTTAGACTGCCCCAAAAACTCCCTTCCTCTTTTTGGTTCTCTCTCTCTCTCTCTCTCTCTCTCTCTCTCTCTCTCTCTCTCTCTCTCTCCCCCTCTCATAGGCAACTCTTTCTTTTTTCCTTTCTACAGGGCAGAATGTATCATAAACAGACTCTTGCTGTCCCATAAGCAAACACAACCCCTCAGATAGAGTCTGCTGTGTACTAGCCATTCTTGGTTCAATACATTAAATAGGCTGCAGTGTTCTGTTAATATCCAGACAATCACTTAGATGAAAAGTAATTAGTCATTTCCCTTTATTACAAAACATTAGTGTTTCATTTAAGATGATATTACCAGTGGGGAACCTTCAGGGTCTTCCAGGCATTCAGAGAAGGCTTAATGATTTTTGGAAACTGAAAATGCATCTCTGTAATCTTTAGCTCATTTTAGTTTAATACATACATCGACATTTCAACTCTGTTGGTATGGTAGTGATCTTACTCTTATTTCCTTGTTAGATTTAGGGTTTTTTTCCTTGTCAAACGAATCTTTCCAATGAGAATCTTTATTTCTCTGTGGTTAGTCTTTCAGGAGCTGGACAGTGGGCCTTAAACCGTGGCAGGAGAATCAACCAATCATGTTTAGATTTACAATGGATGGGTCAGACCAGTTTCACAAGATAAAAGTCAATCTAGGCCTTCTGGGATATGTTAATTATGGTGAATGTTATTTGTAGTGTAACCAGGTTTTGTCAGTCAATTGCCGCAGCTCTATGCCCAACCTATTTGCTGAAGGAGTCACTGTAAAACTACAAAGGGCAATCCTAACCAATTGAAAATGTTTTTGTTCACAAGCTTTTGATTGGGACTAACATACTATTGGAAATCCCACAAAGGGGCTCCCAATGGGCATCGATTTTTTTTCACATTTAAGCCGCAAACTAAATGGATCACCCCTGTAAGCTGTAGATAGTGAAGCACAGGATGTTCTGTACATAACGCCTGATCAAAGAGCTAAAAACCAGCATACTGTTTTTTTTCTATTTTGTCCAGGATGAACCCTGTGTGCTACCAGTTATTTGACACACTAATTGTGATACAGACCCAACCATAAGGGTTTGTGTGTTCTACCTGCTTGCTCTCCATTCCTTTTCCTTCAGCCATGTCCTTTCTTAATGTTGTCTTATATAATTTTCTTACATAACAATCTCTTTCCCTCTCTCTCTCTCTCTCTCTCTCTCTCACACACACACACACACACCCACCCCACACTGCCTTCTTTCAATGTCTGAGCTCCTCTACCTTCAGTTCCTGATTCTGTTCTGCCAGCCTCTGATTTGGATGTAATTGTTTCAATCACAATGTATGAATAATTTATCCTTGGGAAAATTATGAATTCACCAGGGAGGGCTTTGCTATCCCCCTGCCTCATCTACCTCTAATCTTTATTCTCAGCTCATTCCAATTCGCTCCCGCACAGCACTTTCATTTCGGGAGACGTATCTGACAATGAGATGTGAAACTATTGCCGATATTATTCCTTGGGCGCAAAATCAAGAGAAAGAGGCGCATTGTTGATGCAGCAGCTTTTGTGAGGAGAAGGATCTGCTGTAGGAGAAGGGAAGGAGAGAGCTCCAGAATAGAGCTCTCAGAGGAGCTGCACTCTGAATGGTCTGGCGTAATGCGGGCTGATGGAAACATGGAGGCCGCCTGAGTTTTGGAAGAAAACACGGTTTGATTTATGACTGGTCATCAGCACTGTCGAGTCAGATGTGTAGCAACATTAACATGGCACACTGACTCAACTGATTATGCTATTGCTGTCCTACTGGCCCTAGGCAAATCCCTGGGATCTCTTGTGAGTGAGTGTTTTTTCTGTAAGTGTGAGTGTGTGTGAGTGTGTGTGTGTGTGTGTGTGTGTGGTTGTGTAGGAGGACTGTGAGTACAATCTAGCAGATGTTATTGTTTGTTCCTGTGCGTCTGGCCATTTGTGTAGGAAAGAAGATATTTTCTCAGAACTCTGTCCATTCTCTCTCTGTTATGGACTTCATTTGAATATCATTTGAATAACAACGGCAAATTTTATGCATTGAGGACTGTGGAACATAGTGGTTTTGAATCATTGGTTTTAAATGCAGTTCAATTCAAACAAGACAGAACAAATGGCAGATTTAAAGCTTTATGATATCTTAGCCGAAGATCTTAACAAGAGTTTTATTGTATAATTGCGTCTGGAGGATGGAGCAGATACCCCTCCATCTATTATCTGAGCCACTTATCCCAAGCCCATTTGGAGGGTAGTGTTGCTGGAGCCTATGCCAGCACTCGTAGGGCAAAAGGCAGATAAACACCCTGGACAGATTGCCAGCCCATCGCAGGGCAGGCACACAGACAAACACACTAATTCACACCTAGGGGCAATGTAGCATCTCCAATTTACTTGACGTGTCTTTGGAAGGAAACCAGAGCACCTGGAAGACATGCAATATCCATACAGAAAGGATCCTCGGCCACCCAGATAGGAATCAAACCATTCCTGTAAGGCCTGGGGCAGATATTTGAAATCATACTTAAACGCTCATATTTTTGGGGTGGAACTATTACTACTGGGCAAAATGTGCATTTTAAAATGTGCAATTTTTCTGGTGCATTTCTACTGTTATTGACAATGCATGTCACTCCGTTGTGTACCTGTATGTGTATATCTGCAGTGTTCTTATATTTACTTGTCTGTGCCTACATTTAGTTTACATATAGTTTA
>JBBPDC010167103.1:0-17645 GCA_037974485.1 Hemigrammopetersius urotaenia | reverse complement strand
CAAAGACAAGACAGAACCACAGGTAGAGACTGACAGACAGACTAATATTCAGGGGAGACCGGACGGTGTCTGGGAGGGGAAGGTGTGGCGCCCGTAACACTTTACTGATGATGAGCCAGTCATAAGACAGTATTTGTTAGATCTCACCCTCCTGACAATGATGAAAAGAAGCGATACATGAAAGAATAAATACATACAAACATATATAATTAAAATGAATTGATTTTAAAGATTTAAAAATATTTTCCAACATTTTTTATATATTTATGTGTAATTAATCATTAATTATTTACTTATTTTAATGTTTACCCTGTTCATTTTAAACAGCACTGTTCAGACTAATTTACTTCTGGATGTTTCTACTTATTTCAAGAGATTGTTCTAGCTAATTTCAAGAGCAGATTCAATATTTTTCCATATTTCAGTGAGAGACTTTAGGTTATTTTGTTTTTTCTGGTCTGTTTTTTTTTCTTATATTAGGAACAAAAAATATTTTTCTTATTTTTGGAAAAGCATTTGGATATATTTGCTCATTTCAGGTTGAAATGAAGACAATTTTGCATATTTCAGGACAAAATGAGATACTTTATTTATTTTAGGAAAATATTTCAGGAAGAAATTCTGATAATTTTACTAGTTTCAGACATAATCTGCCCCTGAAATTACACTATCACTGGATTAAATTACTGAAAAGCGTAGGTTTAGTCATTTTAATCGTACAAATTACTAACATTATTTCACCTGCAAAGATTGTTTGTTTGAAGAGAATTGAGTTTTGTGGTTTCTCTTACCTACTTTGTAGACTCACTGCCTCATGTTGCTGCAGTATCAGATCCACCGCTGTGATGGTTTAGGCCCGAATCCTGCCTCTCCCTCTCACTTGAACTTGCTCTCAAGCTGGGCCCCCAGGGCTCTTGGGCAAAGGGTCATGTAGCAGACCTGAAATGGTCCATTAAGATCAAGCGCAGAGCCCTGAGGATAACACACCCTGGCACTGGCTGGGAGGCTATCCTGCCATTACTGAGAGTGATATGAATCTCAGGCACCCTTCGCACATGGCTCATTTGTCACTGTACGTTTCATGGTGGGGATCTCCACAAGCATGTGCGCTGAAGATGCTGGGAATGGGCAAAATTCCACTGAGAGAAGTTTTTATGCAATTCTGTACCTTTTTTTAATCATGTAAGAAGCTTAGCTTTGAGTTTCACATTAATTAATTTTATGAAACACAGAGGGGGCAGGGATTACATTTCAATGGAAGAAAAGGTCAATTTCTTTCTCAGTTCAGTCAATAAAAAGTAAGACTGTTAATCATTTGGGGAAAGCAGTTTTTTTTTTCCACTGTGACTTAGGGTTGGATGCTGTAGCCAAAATGTCAATAATGGAAAGAGACAGGTTGGTATATTTGCCAACTTTTGGTTTAGGACAATTGGGGGTTACAACAGATCCGTTCTTACGACAGTGATGTAACCCAAATTTTGATGTTAGTCGAAACACACCTTGCCTAAACTTAAGTCAGCATCATAATCTACAACATAAAAACACAACTAAGGCACAGAAAAAGGACATTGTACTGTAACACAGAAAAAATGAACAAGTGTAACATAACTTCTAACAGTCCAAAATGGTGTAGGTAAGTGTACTGGGGACACCAACTCCCTCACTCTTACACCGTGTTACTGAGTGAGTGTCGTAAACTCAAAACGTCGTATCTTGAGACTGTTGCAACCCCCTGTAATTCAGGCCTCTTTTGAGGACTGGTCCACTACCGTGGAAAATCACTTCTCCCTACCCTTATTTTTATCCCCGTCTCCCATCCTTCCTGTACTTTCCCTCGTCAGGGCCCTTGGGCATTTATCACCAAGGTCTAAGCTGATGTTTCATGGCCATTATAAACGGACTGAAATCAGGTCGTTAATATTAATATTTATCAATTAATGAAACTGCTCAGCAGACCTTGAAGCACCCCCTCCTTTTCTCATGCAGATGTCTAGCGACCCTCCGGGGGAACTTGTGCTCCAGTTTGTGAAAATCCCCCCCAGGCACTTTCGCAAGGCTGCAGTCCTAGAAGGATTCCTCGAGATGAAGGAGCACTGCATTAATGGGGTACTTATTATGAAAAGAGGAGCCAGGAGTTGCAGGGGATTTGGTACCTTGTATGTCGGGGATTGTAGCAGCATTTTATTTGTATGTTCTTGCAATAGTGAGTGGTGGGCACAGAAGATTGATGCACCGACTGTCGCTTTGTGCTACAATATGACTAGAAATCCTATAGAGGCACTTCCTATATAACCTTTCTATATTTATTAAAATGAGATGTTTAGAGAGCAGGTTCTAAGAAGAGGCTTAAACTGGAATTGCATATCTTGTTTACAAAAAAGGTTCTTTTGGGAACTGAAGTGGATCTTTTATGGCTCTGTTCAAAGAACCATTTGCAGTTTTAAGACTGTAGTTGTCCGACCTTTGCCGAGTTATTTCCCTGAAGAACCTTTCACCTTGTCAAAATGCGAGTTTGAACACCCTCCAAGGTTTTAACTTATACAGCTGAATACAGGTTAAGTAAGTACCTACAAAACATCTCCAGAGCCCACACGAAATTACCCAAATGAGATACATGCTTAAAAATGCATTCATTTACATTTTTAAAGGCTAGAAACTTGGTCTTTTTAACTGTGTTTTGGGTTGTACTTTAATCGGATTGTAAAGACACATTCCAGATGGTGTGTTTTACTTGGCAGATTATTAGAATCTGCCACCGTTGTATTGTTTAATCAAGAAAACCTGCTTTGTTACAATAAAAAATGGGTCATTTTTAGTACCAAATTCATCTCTGAGCAAATATATCAGGAACTCTTTTGGTAAATGTAATCAGAATGCACACGGTCATGCTCCATCATAAATCAGGCCCTGACTGTATCCTATCCCCAAGAAAACCATCCATTAATCCTTGAGGGGTCTCCCAGGACTCTTGGGCTTCCTGATGAGTGTTCTCTACCCATCCTCCACTTGACTAGATCTTCAGCTTAGTCCTCACTATTTGCAGTTCTATAGGCTCTCACAAACAGAGAATCCCAAGCATCACTTGTCCTTATAATGATAAATTGGGAGATGCTCCTGTCTGCCTCTGGCATGTGGCTATTGTCAAGATGAGAATGCTCAGAGGACCTATTTGCAGAGCATGTGTCCAAAAAAGTAGATTAATATGATGTTCAGGAAGAGACCCAGATTGCTATGGTGGAAGAATAGTTCGGTGCTAGCAGAGCTGTATGCATACAGTATTTTAATATGCATGCAGCATAGTCACGCAGCAGCACGTCAGATTTTACCTGTTAGCGTAATTGTGGCGGATTGGGAGAGGCCTGAGAGCTGGCTGTCGATAGCAAACTGCTTTAATTAGACGAGCTAATCTGATGTCGGTCGCTTGGTTGTGCGGGAAAGGGGCTTTGTAAGCGCAGCTTTTGCTTTTTTGTCTTCTCTCAAGTCCCCCAACGACAAGAGAAAAGATGAATTGGCTGTGATTGTTTTTCGAAAGAGGCAACAGCTCAGACGCAGCAGTAAACAGGAGGTGTTTTGATGTTTGAATGTGCTTTCAATTTCAAGCCTCAATTTGGGCTGTTCTTTCTTTCGCCACTCAAACGCCTTATCAGTATTTCTGGTGCCTGTTGAAAAGTTTACATCTCAGTCACTGAGAATTACCTTTCAATTCCAGATTGGCCTCATTTTGCTCGAAGAACAGTTAGTTGCAAATGGGCAGAACAAGAGGCCGTGAAACAGCCGAGGGGAATCGCAGGCTTTGCGCTGCGAGGCTGGCTTTGTGCTACCATGCCAGTAAAGATTTCATGTCAGGTCACCTGCTATAAACACTGAATAAATGACCCCATTCTAATCCTGTTGTATAATACAAGTGTTATAATGCTGTTCTATAAAACAGCATTTTTAAGTGCCAAAGTAAAAGAGCAAACAAATATTTTTAGACACTTTTCTAATTTCATTCCTTTATTAAAAAAAAAAATTTTCTCTTCAAAATTACTGTTACGACATTCAAAGTGTAAAGCCTGGCACGGAAGACGGAGGGGAGCGACATGAAACTAACACTGAACGGTCCATTCTCTTTTTGCCTTTCAGACTTTGTACTTTTGCTGCTGTGGATTTTACGGTTTTGACCTTTGCCTGTATTTGGATTACTCTTTTTGGACTGTGGACTTTATCATTAAATTCCTTCATTTTTCTATTCTGCGCTCGGATCCTTTGTTTCGTAAACGTCACACAAAGTTAATATATTTACTTTGGAAAAGCATTTTTTTTGCCAGATAAATACTTTCAGATACTTTTTAAAGGTTCATATATTCATAAACCTAATATTTTCTCTTAAAAATTGCCTTTGTGACTATTGTGACAGACAAAGGTAAAATATTTACTTTGGTGAAGGATTTGCTTATTAGGAAAAAAATGGTTTTAGGGGGTTTTGATTCCTTGAAACAGTGGTTTTGTACCAAAATGAAAGAGAATGATTTTCAGGTTGGGTTAATCCATAATATGAATCATAGAAATAAGCCTAGGTTATATTAATCCCATGCTGTTAATCATGACATTTAAATAACTCCAAGTTACATTAATCTTATGCTATAAACAGAGTACAGGAATAGCCCCAGATTATATTAATCCCATGCTAAA
This sequence comes from Hemigrammopetersius urotaenia, assembly GCA_037974485.1. Classification (NCBI taxonomy): domain Eukaryota; kingdom Metazoa; phylum Chordata; class Actinopteri; order Characiformes; family Alestidae; genus Hemigrammopetersius; species Hemigrammopetersius urotaenia. The sequence continues at coordinate 12,971 of JBBPDC010167103.1, read as the reverse complement.
AATCAAGCCATGGAAAAACTACCAGGTTATTTTAATACCTTGCTAAAAAAAAATAAGCCATAGAAATAGCCCCCAATGATTAAATTACCTAAAAAATAACCACAAATTATATAAACCCCATGCTATAAAACATTGTGTAATACCCCAGTTTATATATATCCTGTACTAATAATCAAGACCTAGAATATTCACAGGTTACAGTAGTCTCACATTATAAAACAACCTACAGAAATAGCCCTAGGTTGTATCGTTCCCATGCCATTAAAAGAAATAGCCTTGAATTATTTTAATCCAATGCTATAAATCTAGTTATAAAAATAGCCCAGGTTACCTTAATCCCACGTTATAAATCAAGCAATAGTATTTATAAGTTATATTATTCTTGTGCAACAAAGGGAGCCACAGAAATGATCATTAATTGTCATGATGTTAAATTTCTGCAATCTACTGCAGAATTATGAGGCTTCTCATTTTCCTGCATCAAAGCCTTTAGTTCTATTCCCTGCAGAGGAAATTATGTAATTAACACATATAAATTCACTTTATGAGTAAAGTTTAAAGCAAAGATTTAGTTCAAAAATGTTGTTGGACATAAAATGTTCATTAAACTTCAAATGGTCAATTTAAGTCTTATTTTTAAATGTTACTTTTTTTCATTTTATGGAACTATTATACAGCCTGACTTTGTAAAGCATTAAATATGCAAGGTTCTTCGGAGCTTAGATTAGGGAGTATCTGCAGTCCCCTCTCACCAGTACTGTAATAGTCCGACACCCGTACATCTGTCAGCACTGTGGTACCAAATTAAGTCAAAAGGTGTCTCCTTGGGCATAATTCAGGTATAGAGCCAGGAGAGTTGTCTTCTAAATTAATATATAATGATATTCATGCATGATTTTGTAGCATGTGTAAATGCAAAAGCCCAATGCAGATGACTGCAAATGAGTTCAAGGTGGAATGGAGGAATGTGTGAACACAAATCAGCTTAGTACTGTCACCCGTGCAGCTCTAATCAGAACATTCATACACCTTAGTTCTGCGCTTCCCATCTTTTTCCTTATTTTTCTGCTCCTCCGTGAAGTGGTGTTGGAGATGAGTGCAGTATTAAACGCTGGGTAGAAAAGTAAATGTGAGGAATTTAGCAGAGATACTGTTGTATTAAATGTTTATTAGCGGTGTGGGGCAACATGTGGCCTAGTGGTTATGGAGTTTGCCCTGAGATCAGAAGGTTGTGGATTCAAATCCCCAGTGGTACCACTGAGCTACCCTTGAGCAAAATACCGTACCCACACCCTGCTACGCGTACCCATTCGTTGCTTCACTTGGTGAAGGGTAAATGCAGAGAGAATTTTTACGTTGTTCACTTAGCGTTAGCAGTACTAAGATTTGCTTTACATGGATTTTAGATAGTGTTAATGGTACTGAAACTACTTTAGTTGTACTTCGGCTCAGTTTAATTTTGCCAGTACTAAACAATTGATCACAATTACTTTCACACAGTCAGTCCCATGCCTGTGTAGCAGTAATCCCTCAGTCTGGACTGGCATAGGCAGTGCAATGGTGTGGACGGGGCAAGAAGAACAACTCTACTGCATCCCTGCCACACCTTCCTTCATTTTTGCTTTGCTTTTAAGGCTGTGTGGAGTCTGAAGTGTTATCGTTTGGAAATGAAAAATTATTCAAAACCAGTGAAGATGCACGTTTAATAGAAACGATTTTCTTCTAGTTTGGGTCCCTGAGGATTGCCGGCATTATTGAGAGTGAATGGTGATCCGTCTTCACACAACATTCCAAATGAACACCTCTTTAGACTCTATGAGCTGAAATCCATTGCTATGCAGGAGAACGATGGAACATCGCTCTTCATAAAGGAAAAGAGCATTAAAATAAAGCCGCTGTGGAAAGTAGAACTAATATGGATGTGAGCGGAACTACGTACATGTACACCGCAAAATAATTCCACAGTGAATTTGCACCAAAGTTTCAGCACTTTTCTTGTTGCTTTGGCCGTTTAGCTTGAGTTATGGCCTGAAAGGCCTGTGCAGCATGCAAACAATGGGCCATTTAGCTAAAGGAGTCCATTACAGTTTATGGGGAGGCTTTGGGTGGGAGGATTTCAGGCAATTGGTTCCGCAGCCTCCAGAAAGGGATCACAAAATAAAAGCTAATTCAAGCATTCCAGGCTCGGGGTTGTTGCATTAGAGGGCCTGTTGGAGCGCGTCCGAAAGTGCCTGTTTCCTACAATGCACTGCTTTTCCGCTGATAAAATTACAAGGGTTGGGGCAGAGATTCTTATGCTATTACAGTGCTAAGAACATGGAAAGCGAGAACAAAGTTGTTTCCAGGCAACATGCTTGGAGTGGTACGTGACAGAGCAGCCTGTCCACGCATTAAAACACTGGGTGTTTGGAGCTAAAAGCCTCATTTGGTGCATGGATTCGGTACATAATTTATGCTTATCGAAATGGGGTTCCAAAAACTATGCAGCAGGTTAAATAAAGCCTCTTCACTCTCAGAGTGGTGCAAACAAATAACAGCACAAGCTGATTTGGGACGCAATACATTCAGTTTTATTAGCCAACATATAAGCTACAGTATATTAGAGCAATGAGAGATGGGGATTTTGTCATCTTATTTGTTTAGTTGCCTATATGTAAGCAATATATATAACATGGTAAATGAGTGAGGGAGTTTTCCTTTTTCTGTGTTTTTATGATTTTACATAGGATCAGTAAATAAGGGGTGTTTTGACTTGCATCAAAATCACATACACAGGCAATGAGCGTATATATCATACATACAAATATACATTGTATGTATAATATTTATAATCAAAGAGTGCATTAGTCATATATAGCACATTTTAACAATTTAGCCTGCACTACTACAACAGAAGCGGCAACAAAAATGTTAATTAATCACCTTAATGCATGTTGAGGTGGATCATGCATGTTTTAAATTTACAGCAGCAACTGAAACAACGCTGCAATGTTCTTTCCCTGTGTGGGCACACTGCAGAAATGCTCCTGAAGCGCTTCTCTTGGCTCCTCCTTTAAGGATGCAGCTCGGTTCATGAAATTCGAATGGAGGGGTGATTTGGCATGCAGCCCGCTGTGGAACAGAGTTGTACTGTTGTCCAGTTCTGATGGTGTTCAGGATTAGTATTACCCTGCAGTCACCATAGTCTGTTTTTTTGTAACATTCTTCACTTTAAATGCATGAGATTTATCCTTTTGTAATAAAGTTATAAACCAAAGAGAGACTCTGGGCTCTTCACTGAAGGGAAGCATTAGAATGCACTTGAAATGTGCTTATTAAGCCATATAAAGCAAGAGGCTTTTAATTAACCAGCTGCTTATTGTTTCTTTATTAAGCAGTGAATATGCTGAATTAAGCACATGAAAGAGTTTTATCTTTATCTCTAAGTCTTTGTTCATAGCTGCCTTTATAGGGAAAAAAAATATTATTTTTCACAAAACACTTTACTTAACACTTTACATGTTTAACATATGTAACTTAAGTCCATAATGTTCATAAACAGCCTATTACCGATTTGAACAAGGATGAGTTAAGAATTCTACATTAAACGTTGCATGCCATGTTAGGTGTCCATTATTATGCCTCTATTAAGACTTATTAATGGCTAATGACTACGTTATTACATCAGCAGCAGGAAATGAATGGCCTATAACAGAAGTATTTTATTTCTGTGCATTATTTCTTAATGTTTTGAAATGTAAAAATAATTATGCGCTTATTAAGCATTATCAAGCCAAAGGTACACCAACAGGTGTCCACTGCTGCTTTCTAAAGCAGTATCTAAGGAGTATTAAGCATTGTATGGTTTATTTATATGTTATAAAAGGAAGAGCATCACTGTAACATCCTAATGGCCACCAAACGCTAAAGCATTACTGCGCTTTTTTAATGAAGACACATTTTTAGGCCTTAACAGATCTGCATGGTACATAAATCGTGCAGATGGTCCATCAGCATAATCTCTGTCCTAACATTTTGTAATCACCTCGAAACACTTTGCACTGCCAAAAATCATTCGTTGCAGGATTCCTTCCGCGGGGCCCAGCGTAGCATTCAGCCTTGTGCAGCACCTCGATAATTCTTCAAAGGCACTTCTGAACGTTTTCCCTGAGGCTTGATAAATCTGTCGGCCCTGTTAGGGAGTAGTGCCTTTTGGAGGTCACAAGCTGGTGCATGTCACGGAGGTTGGAAAAGGAAAGCAACCCCTGTACGTCCGTGTAAAAGCATCGGGACAATAAAGGCCCAAGTCTTGGCTCAAATGGAAGTTGGATGTGGCTTTTATTTTCTTGCTTCTTTCCTTTGTCAACAAAAAAGGGACAAACCCACGTGCACCAGAAGGCAGTTTTGCTCAGGGGAGAAATTGAACACACTGCAGGCTTTATGAAATCCATTTCCACATGTCTGTTTGGATATGGAAATGGGCTACAGGCACATTGAATAGGGTCTCAAGCAGCAGCGGGGGTGGGAGCTGAACGCAGGAGATGGTCAGAGGCGAAGACGATCCGTGGCAAACAATGAGGCGGTGGTGTTTACAGTCACTCAGAGGGTGTTTTTTTTTTTTTTATTTTCTTCAGGTCTGAAACCCTCACCTGCCAAAATGGCTGCTAATGCAAGCCTCCAAAGCCCCACGAGCTTCAGCACTGCAGCCGCCTTCATTACGGCGAACAATGGCACTGTAATAAAGAGCCATTTTTGAAGGAATGGCTTTTTCCACTGTCAGCCCTGCTTTCTTTAATGCACATGTAGGAGAGTGTAATGCTTTTAAAAGACTGCCGTCTACATTTTGGAATTGATTCCCCCCCAAAGTCCCTTTTTAGTAGTCATAATTCATTTTTTACATCACCATTTTTAGCCTCTCTTTAGAGGTAGGGGGACACATTAAAGGATTAAAAGCAATGAAACCTGTCAAATTTAGCCACATTTTATTAGTACTGTGAGTTTAGTTTCAGAGAAACTTAAAAACGTGAAATGCAGATTACCGTTCTGTTGACTTACTATATAAAAAAAAATATAGGATCAATTTTTTTGTTTGAATTGAAACTTTACATTTTTTTAAGGGCAGGGATATCTGATGTCTTTCAGTGTTGAGACACTTTTCTAGGCGAGGTGCTTGATTAGTGTTCATGGTGAGGTAGCACTTTGCTAACTACTTTAAAAAGAAAAAAGTGATGTACATTATACTTTGAAATCCACACCAGAAGCTGCTGAGCTTCAGACTTTTTAATCTTGAACGCGTGCCCTCAATAACCAGCGCAACAGAAAAGAAGAGTTGAATCAGAGGACAAAGATCACTTGATAAAAGTGTAATATCACTAAGTTACTGTCTAAACTGTAAAGCTGAGCTCAGCTGGCTGCTTTCGGCTGTATTAAAGGGTCAGCAGAGGGTAGGCCTCAGATATGCAGTTTTGCTCCATCAATTTAGCATTACCAGCACTGTGTGTGTGTGTGTGTGTGTGTGTGTGTGTGTGTGTGTGTGTGTGTGTATTCAAAATCAGTAACACTGTTTCTCAATGAGAATTTCATTATGAAATCCAGCATATATTCATCCAGTGAGAGAAGACCATTTTCAGCAGCATCGTTAAAGAAATGCCATCATTAAAACCCCAGACTGTTAATGTTTACAAGACAGTTGTATAGTTGTATAGTTGTTTACAAGACGGTTGTATAGTTGTTTACAAGACGGTTGTATAGAATACATTTTGTACTTCCTTCTGGTCTCAAGGTGTGGCAGCCAGTTACGGCAGCTTATCTTATCATATCTTTGATCATCTGCATCATAAACCACATGAGTTATGGGGCATTGTGGTTAGGGAGTTGCCCCTGCAATCAGAAAGCCATGGGTGCCACTGAGGTACCCTTGAGCAATATACCGTCCCCACAAACTGCTCCCCAGGCGCTGTGTTCCTGGCTGCCCGCTGCTTCACTTGGTGAATGGGTTAAATGCTGTTCACACTGTGTGCTGTGGTGTGTTCATGTATGACAGAATGATCATTTTCACTACAGAAACAGAATCTTAACAGAAACATAGAAGTTTTAAAGAAATCGAAATTTTATAGAAACACACATTTTACAGAGACAAAAACATATGGAGACAGGGTGAAGGTGAAGCAGGAGATGAACTGGTGAGTGGCGATGTTTCTGTTAAGTGAGGTGGGGGAGTGGGGAGTAGCACAGCAGGAGGAGAAAACGGCTCAAATTCAAGAGGGGATTTTGTTGTTAAATGGGGCTTGGAGAGATGGATCCTGGCACTCCAGAGCCACACAGTGACCAGGTATAAACAGGACCTCAGTGTCCACACTGAAACCACGTCAGGGGTGCAAATTTGAGCTGACAGTGTGTGACTCTCTTCCCACTGATCATTTCACTCATCATTTGCATGTTAATTATTTTAGTAAAATATCTCAACAACGATGTGAGGATAATGCATCAATAATAAGATGGTATTTTAATAACTGTCATGGAGTTAACAAATGACACAGTGAAACAAATTAATGCTGAAAATGATTGCCTTTGTATTATACAGGCCAAGCAGTTGTTGCTTCTATATTTTTGTCATTCATTTAATTAAATGAAGATTTTTGGAATTAATCATAATCTTCCAACTCAGCCATTCTAAGGAAGCGATATTTCTGTAAGCTGCTTATGGCTAATTGTCAGAAAAGTATTTCATCTAATGACACTGCCAGACTCTTTTTGACTTAACTCACATGACTCGGGTCCACTCCAGTGTCCAGTCTGTCTCACTGAAAGAAATTACTGCTGGAAGAACTTTTTATGGAAACAGAAATTTTCTAGATATAGAAATGTAACAATTATCCTGTGTTATTATAAATACTGGAAACATGTCCCATACGTGTTCCCCAATTTTGTGTCAGTGTTTCATGTTTTATTGAAGCAATACTGTTCTTCTTAAGATTTCCTTTTATTACTCTTTTTATAGGAAAAATAGGTGCCTGTCAGGTGAGGGGTGGACACACTAGCAGGAGCGTTTAACCGCCTTTATTAAACTTCTAAGTAAATAGAAGTTTAATAAAGAAAACTCAGTAGAGCTTCACTAGATAGATACACAATAGAAATCCAGAGAACCTTCACTCTGGTTGGCATGTTTGGAGTACGAGGACAATACAAAGTTCCGGAGGACCTTCATTCCGAGCATCCCCCCCCCGTATGCTTTCACCATCTCTGGTGCCCTTTCCAAGGTTATGTGCGGATATTCACACCCGTGTCACATCCCGAAAACACCAAATTCGTAACGGGCTGTTTTTGGAGATTAGATTCCGTATATGGACCGTATTTACAGATAAGTGATATGTTTGATGCTTTGTGAGTTTGCATCTATATGTGTGTGTGGGCAGCTTGGTATGTGAGGCAGGGGGCAAGTGTGTGTGTGGAGCAGCTTTGTTTGTTTGTTTACTGTGGGCTGAGATTACTTGGGCATGCATGTGCTTTTGCTTTTGTTTTGCTTTTAAGTCTGTGCTGTGTGGGCAGTTGTGTATGTGTGTGTGTGTGTGTGTGTGTGTATTTATGGTGATCTGTATTTGTGTGCATGTGGGTTTGTGTATGTGTGCATAAGGTCAGACTGGCCGACCTTGTGGCCCTCTGGCTTCCTCGGCTTTGGGATGTGTGTGTGTGTGAGTGTGTCTAAGTCTAAAATGGAAAGTTCCGTCTGAAGATTAGTTCAGCATCAGCGATCTTTAAAGCAGGTTTTTATGGTATGACTGGTCTGGCGTGAGAAACCTCCATCGGGACCTGACTGACACTGAGATTTTGATTCATATCAGTTGCTTGTGGCTCAGTCAAGGATGAGGGACGAGAGAGGACAGTGTGTGTTTGTGTGTGTGGGTGGGGGCTCCTATGGCTGGGTAGAAATGTCCCCAAATATCCAGATGTTTCTTCTAATGAGTTCAGCTACTTTAAAGTGGCTACAGGTTGACACAGATGTTTAGTTGAAGTTGAAGTTTATTGTCATGTGTACAGAGTACAGTGTACTGAGCACAATGACATTTTTACTTGAACACCCTCTTCACAGGTAGAACGTAGAGACATAAAAGACATTAGAGACATGAAACACAAAACAGTGCATCGATAATAGCTAGTCACAACACATCGGTCTGCGAGTCATCTGGTGCCGGGCCACACTTAAAGACAGAATAGCATTTTTTTATTATCTGAATGTTTTATTGATTGAAAGATCTTTTATTTAAAAAAAACAAAAAAAACTCATCACGTGATACGGTGCATCAAAAATTAGCCCACAAGCTAGCAAAAATGAGTACAAAATAAACACACTTTCTTTGTAGTTGTATCTACACCAGTCCGTGAAAATATTATTTTACATGTAACTGGTCGTTGGGGCCACTGATCTAGAGGGGTATGAAGCCACCCAATGTTGGACTGTTGGAGCAGTGGACCTGTAGAGCTGGTGCTCTGTCCAGCACTTCTGGAATGAGCTTGAGCCAGTGATCCAGAACTAATAGTTCACCATCAGTACATTTACATTTACGGCATTTAGCTGACGCTCTTATCCAGAGCGACGTACATATGGATTTAAGCTGTTTTTCAGGTAAAAAACAGTTGTGGACTTCTTAAGCACTTGTCAACTATTTAACTAAGATACTGCAGTCAGAGCATCTATACAACAGCTGTCACATAATAACTAGCCAACACCTCACCCAACGATACATAAGCCATAGAGAAGTGTCGTCACTAGTGTCGTCACTAATGCTAATGTGGCTGAATACGATCGAATTCTTACAACAGTGTTCTTACGATCATCTTCTCAGCAGGCTGTTACTAAGACCCCTATTAATGTCCTTGAAGAGGCACCGGATGAGCAGGTGTCTACTCATCCAGTTGGATAGGTTGTATACATTTCGAGACCTTTATGGGTTAAGTACGTTGGTTAGGTAGTAGCTACAAGAATCTGCAGAAAAGGATTCTAAACACCATTGACATCTCCAGAAAATAGCCTGCATACTTGGGGCTCCTGAGTAATGTTAAAGCCATCTCTATGTTATCAAGAGATCACAAAATTGATGTGGCTTTACACGCTTTTTGTGTTCTCTTAAGCAACCCTCATGAGGAGCCACCATCTTCAATAGGTTTGAAGATTAAACATGGGGTGGGACCTTGTAAGTGTCTCAGAACTACTTGTTTGGAAATTCTTATTTTGCTTCACTATTTTATGTCTTTAACCTGCAGTCTGAGCTGTAAGAATCTTTATCTTTATGAAAAGCAGTTAGGTGCTGCTTTTTTGGTGAAACAAACCACCCTTCATCCCCGGTGTGCACTGCAAAACAAACTCGGTACGTCGCCGTGCCCCTGGGCAGCTTGATTTTCTTGCCCTAAGTACTTCACCTCCATGTTCTGATTTTGCTGCCTCACATTTTGATGTATCTTCTCTCTCCTGCTCTTCCCTCAATCTCCTCATAGTTAGTGTTAAATCACTATAAAATATAAAAAGTATTTGTTTGTTCATATCTTACAAACACGTAATAGTAATGTTTATTTCAGCAGTACATAATTAACAATATTTCTAAATCCCAAGAAACCATATCTGACCTCTTTCTCACCTTATTAATTAATTCTACCCTCCTGGTCTTCTTGGTGAAGACTCTGCAATACCAGCAGGGATTTTTTTTCCGAGGATTTCATCAGTGCCCAGCTTGGCTGGGTGGTGGTGGGGATTGCTAGCAAGCGGTCAAGCTAATGCCCATGCTTCTGCGCTCTCGTAGACAAATAATAAAATATACAATGTAAAACATTATTAATAAATACTAGTAAATAATATGTTATGCGTTTTGTTATGTTTGAAGCTTCAGTCTCACACTCAAGGTCAGTGTTCAGTACATAAAATAGAACAAAGTGAAAACAAAGGCAGCAATTGGCCACAGTGTGAGAACTACCCTCACAGTTGGCAGTGACTTGTCTCACGGCTGGGACTTATTTGTCATTAGAGTCCATTGAAATCTGGAAAATCCACAAGCCACCAGGGTCTGAGGAGATTTACATTAAAACGAATGGGGACGCTAATGAAACATGTTTCACTGAAATTCTCTGTTTCACCGCGGTTGGGCGCTGTTTCACGTTTTTTGACCAGAGCCATATACAACTGTAATGCTACTGAGGAGCTGAAATTAGGAGAGCTCATTTTCTATTATTTTTCTTCGTGAAACACCTGTAGTCTTATAGAAACCACCACTGGGGCAAGTGAAGGAATAAAAATTCTGTGATGGGATAAAAGAGCTGCATTGGCCAAAGACTTTCAAAATTGAAGCCTTAGGGATCTCCTCCTGAATCAAGTGTGCTTGACAATTGTTGCCATCGGGCAATTTAGGGTAGATACTGGCTGTTTGACTGGCTGTATTTTATAGTCTCATGGGCTGGGCCAGCAGTCAAAATTTCTGTACAATACATTTGCATTTAAAGTGGCATCATTTTCTGATTCTTTATTATGCTACAGAGTCAGTAACAAGACCTCCATTACTCTATATGCAAACTTGTGTTCCTTACATTTGTTTTACTGATGTTTGTAGGGGAAGAATGCATTTTTCATGCTGGTGGTCTACACGGTGACAGCAGAAGTCCATGTGCCTGAGGGTGTATTGAGTTTAGACTTTTGAAGAGTTTTAGAGTTCCCATGGAGCATTGCATCCCACCCAGAGGACACCTCATGTAACCCTTTGTCACAAGCCAGAAAGCCTGTCACATCCAATAATACTGTGGTATATTAGGTTTGTTGGGCATTACATTGGTGCAGTGTTTACCAGCTGAGCATGCTTTTGTCCCCCATCATAAATAAACAACTTTGTTATTTTCTGTTGTTGTTGCTGCTGATGCCTGGGCCCCTTTCATTTGTTTTCTTATATATACCAGTCCCATCATTTATGTCAAGCCTCCTAAAGTTGATTACCTGAGACTTTTATATTCTTTTTTTTGTTTGTTTCCCAAATATGGTGGGAATTATATTTATCCCAGTATTGATGAGGCATAAAAAATGATGCATTTCAAATGATGGAGACAAATTATTTAAATATTTAAATATTGGTATTATATCAACAAAGACCCTTACTAACAGTGATTGTTACCAGCGTTGCTGTCAGGAGGCAAGTTATGGTTATTTCCAGTTCAGGAATAAAAACAAAAAAGAAAAAATGAATAAATTGTAAATAAATTGTAAATAAATAAACAGATGCTACGCTCTAGTGGTAGTTATACCAGCAGTGATATTTTCAAAAGTTACAAACTTTTGGTTTCTTGTTTTAAAATGATGAGGCTTGCTTTTTTATTTCACCTTTCGTTCTATTAATGCATAGTTTAGCCTTGAATATATTTTATAACGGCTAAGGGCACTAGAATCAGTGCTTTGCGGGAATTGTAATTGTATGTAATTGTAACTTAACCATAGCCTGATGGAGTTCATTAACAGGTTATATTAACCTGCAGTGAAGTGTCAGGGTCATTTCACTTAAACATTTCATATATTAGCCAAATAATATGACTATATACAGTGCCTTCCAAAATTATTCACTCAGTTACATCATAAGTGAAATGAAGTCCACCTATGTGCAATCTAATTATCACATGATCTGTCGGTATGAACATACCTTTTCTGAAAGACCCCAGAAGCTGCATCACACCACTAAGCAAGAGGCACCACACCATGAAGACCAAGGAGCTCTCCAAACAAGTCAGGGATTATTAGCATTATTAATTATCAGTGAGGTCAGGATAAGATGGGCTAAAGGTGCTTCTCCCTCCCCCAGCAGCCTTTCTTGCTGATATTTCCTTCTGAAAAATAAAACCAACAAATCAACAAGAAAAACAATGATGACAGAGAAGAAATTGGTTCCTCCATTTTCCATGGCATGCTGAGCTTTCTTTGGAACACAGCCTGCAATAATTAAGCTTGTTTAATATGTACAAGTATAGTGATGCAGCATTGCAGCTAGAAAACAGCACTGATAAGAAAACGTCTAAACAATTTGTTCAAACTCTAACTAAATAGTCTGTAAGTTGGAGTTTTGGTTGGCTTTACACTTGCCAATTTTTTTCTTGTGTCATATGGTTCTACCAACACGTTTAGGTTAGCAAAACTGGGTGTCATGCTCCTCTAAGGTCACTGGCTGCCTCTTTATTTCAAAAACATGAGAAAAAAATAATACTCTGAGAAGCGAAAGTGGAAGATGGTTCCCATTTTTATCCGAGGCTTGGCAGAAAGCTCTTTGCAGCCCACATGCATGCTGAAGCTGAGCTCCCTGTCTAAGCTGTTAGTCTATTAGAGCGTTCACACCTCCTGTGGTGCTCAAGTTAGCATCTTTAGTCAGTACCGTCCATGGAACAATATTTCTCACCCTGATCTGTTCAGGCTGCTAATGAGTAATGCTCTCAATCTGATAACACAGGTGTAGCTTTAAATGATTGAATAGCCAAGTAGGATGCAAAACAGTTGAATCAATGGGTAACATACCATCCTACCAGAGAACCCATGCACTCCCAATCGACTGGTTCGAATAAACAGTGTTTGATTAGTAAAGCCAGAGATGTTTGTGTGAGATTAGGCTTGTAAGAGGGTAGATCTCTGAGAGTGGGATTGGGTCTGCTTATCTGGAAGACTACACACTCCCTTTCCACTTTATTAAAAGCACTAACCTTGTGCCTCCACTCACTGGCCACTTTATTACATACACCTATATTGTACTTTCTTTCACTGGCTGCTTTATTAGAAACACCTCCCCTGTGCTTCGACTCAAAGGCCACTTTATTAGAAACACCTACCTTATGCTTCCATTCACTGGTCACTTTATTAGAAACACATTTACATTTATGGCTTTTAGCAGATGCTTTTACCCAAAGCTTCCATTCCCTAACAACAGGGGGCAGTCTCTCCCTGGAGCAACTTGGGGTTAAGGGTCTTGCTCAGGGACCCAGTG